>JAQQSK010004082.1:0-284629 GCA_028658325.1 Potorous gilbertii | reverse complement strand
AAATAACACCTTGAAAAATAGGCTAACTCAATTGGCAAAAGAGGTTCAAAAAGCCAATGAGGAAAAGAATGCTTTCAAAAGCAGAATTAGCCAAGTGGAAAAAGAGGTTCAAAAGCTCACTGAAGAAAATAAGAGAAAAAAAAAGGTTAAAACTGATATAAGATGTTGTTATCATTAATGAAAAAAACCACATCCTTTTCTTTGTATAGATCATAGATCTGAGTCTATTTTTTCTTAGAAGCTTCCAGAACTCTTCTATCCATTGTCCAACCCATTCACACCATTTTGGCCTTATTGCATACCTAGAAACATTAGCCTAACTGCACTTCTTTCCTATACTAGATAAGAAACTCAACATGAAAGAAGCATGAATATTTCAACATACATTCCCTTCACCTATTTTTATACTGCATAATCTAATTAAAAGGAATAAAGATACAGAAGAAAGAATAGAGGACCACTTCCTACTCTCCATATAGGATATTCTGTCTTCTGCTTCTTCATTTTTGCAAAGGCTGTTCCATACCCACCCTGTACCTGAAATATTCTCCTCCCGTCTGCTTCTTGGAACCTCTGGCTCCTTCAAATTCCACTTCTCATCTCCATAGAGAGGTTTGTCTTCATTTCCCTGGATAGTATACTCCACATTCACCCATGCCCAAAATCACCGTAGAAATGTTTTGCACATGTGCTGTATTTACTTATCTGTGAATATACTGTAACCCCTTAGCTAAATCTCAAGTCCCAGAAGCCAGTACTTGAAACGTGGTAAGCACTTAATAAATATTGTTACTTGTTAAAGGATTGGAGAAAAGGATGAGGATGTTGAGCTTTCCTCTTAAGCAATGCAAGGGATTTCAACTGTTAGAAAAGAAACAAAAAAAGGACATGAAATCCAGTATTTTTTTTTTAAAAAAGGTGGAATTTGAAAGACTGCTATTGGGAAGCCAGCTAAAATATTTTGTAATATGTTTTGGAATAGAGATGATAAATGAATTTACTCCATTGACTTGCCCTCTCTTCCAGCCTTTCAGTGCTAATGATATATGTAGTCATAACTTTTGAAAATATATATTCTTATGAAAACATTAAGAGAATTAACATGAAATAACTGATGAATTTTTTTTTAAAAATCTGGATTTAGTTGGATAGTTCAAGAACCCAGAAGAGAAATATGTAAGGAGCAATGTAGCCATGAATTTTATTGTCATAATCAGAAACTTTGTTTAAAAAAAAAAAACTCTGCTTTTATTCTACTGTATTCATTTTGATTCTCTGTCTTGGTCCTTTTCTCTTTCTCTGTCTCCCTCTCTCTCTCTGTCTCTGTCTATCAATCTATCTAATCTATTTTTTTTGCTTAATTCCAGGTAAGGAAAAGGATATGAAGAAAGGGTTTAAATCCTAACTCGTATTATATACAATGTATGTAATTTTAGGCAAGTCATTTCATTTCTCAAAGTCTCAGTTTCTTTATTGGTAAAATGAAGGAATCTAACTAGATGTTTCATATTTTCTTTGACAATAAATCCTATGATCCTATAAACACATCAAGATAGTGACAGAGTTAGATCTAGAATCTACGTCTCCTACCTCCTAGAATAATACTTAAATTAAACTAAAATGAGCTAATATATGACATTGTATTCTGGTTTGTATGTACTTGAAATTCTAAGGTATCCATTAAGATTCTCTTAAATAAATTAGCTTTTACATCATGATTATTAGTTTTTTTTTATACTGAATCTTTATGACTAAAATATGAGGCCATTACTCTAATACTACCACTGCTCTTGACACTATAAAATATTTTACAGAATAAAATTTGCTGAAAAGAAAGAAAAAGTATGTTTATACATACACAATTGTATACATTATAGATAAGAAAAAAAAAACCTAGAGCACAAATACTGTTGGAAATTCAACATTTTGAATTTTCCTGTTTTAAAAACTATGTTCCCCCAAGAATCCAATAAAATACTTTCATCTATTCAAAATTGACTATGTTCAATTCCTTGAGATTTAAGCACAATTTGGGAAAGAGTTTGGATAATTATTTAAGGCAATCAATCACCAAAAGTGTATATTGTTATAACCCAATATTTTCAAGTGAGTTAAGTGTCAGCTAATTGGTGAGCATGTTCCTATAATAAGAAGAGGAAAAAATGGTTATCTGAGAAACTCTTCTCTCTGCATTCCTTCCTAAAAAAAAAAAAAATCTTAGTTAAGGACAGTGTCAGTATGATCCAGTGCCTGCTTCTTAAACTATAGGTTGAAAACCCATATGGAGTTGCAAGCCACAGTTTAAAAAGCATAGAGGGAGTCAAGGGTAGAAAAGGTTTAAGAAGCTGTAATGTTAATGTAAGGTTAATGGTGGGTGGGGAAGAGAGAAAGATCTTCCTTGCCCATTAATAGTCCCCAGACACCTTTTGTTAATTTCTAATGAGGCACAAGGTCATGAGGGTCATGCCTTCCAGCCCTGAAAAGAGTACATATACTCCAAAGTGAGGTTTTGCTTTGAGGCTTCTTTTTTGGAAGAAGGTTTGTGTGTCAGATGAGACTCTGGGCAGCCACTAAGGAGCCCCCTGGCTTTGAAACCCTGATGTTGGCGCTAGTCTCTCTGGTAACAATGTATGTGTTGTCTGTGGGCAGACAGCTGGAAGTCCTGTCTGTTGGTCTTTCTGTTTGTAATTTCTGTTTGTATTTTCTCTGAAGTTCAGGGTACTGACATTTTCCCCTGAACTAAGTGAATGATACAGTGTTTGATTAAAGTGTCTTCAAAAGTTGCTTTCCTTTTAGAAAAGCAGATCTAAGAACCTGTAGAGCAGGCTCTCCTGTGTATGCTGGGGTCCCTGCTGATGCAGAAGCCCTGGGGAAGATCTGGGTACAAGTCCTATCTCTAATATTCAGATTATAACCCTTAGCAAGTCACCTCATTTTTCAGGGTTCTACGCAACTAAGACTCTTTTCTATCAACAGAGGGAATTTCTTCATGCAGAAATCCCCAATACAAGTGAAAAAAACAGGGTTAATCCCTACACCAAAATTAGAATAGGTAACATTTATAAAATAGCTAAAAATAACATAGTGCCTACTATATGCCAAGCACTATGCTAAGCACTTCACTAGTGTCTCATTTAACTTACAACAAACCTGTGAGATAGATACTTTAAAGATACATTAAAGATAGATACATTAATAATCATTTTAGATTTAAGAAAAGTGAGGTAAAGAGAGATAAAGTGACTTGCCAAGGATCACACTGGATTTTTACTTGTCTCCCTGACTCTACTAAGCCCAACATTGTATCTACTATACCATGTCACTGCCTTATGCTGTGCTGTGGTTTAAATGGAAGTCATAAAATGACCAAAATTGCATATGTTCTTTAGAAAGGAATCAAAAGGAATGCTGTCATGAAGTCACTTGCTTGTTCCTTTTTACTTCTCTGGAAATAAGATAAAAAATGAATTTGCATATAAAATTATATGTATATATGTAATATGTATGTGTAATATATGATATATTTTTTAAAACTAAAAGGAATGAATACAGTAGAATAAAATCAAGTTTAGCTCTTATCTTTTTTAAAACAAAGTTTCTGATCATGAAAACAGCTCTTGACATTTGGAGGCTGAGAGAAGATAAGGTAAAAAAAGTAAACCAAGCACTTCTATAGATCCAAAAATTACTTAAAAACAAAAGTGAAAAGATGATCCTGGGAAAGTGATTGCAGCTCCTGCATATCCAGGATTCCCTCTGCCTAATGTTCTGTGATCTAATTTTTTACCGCAGAATTTCCTGTTGCCAACTGTATAAAGAACAATCATGAGACAGACAAGTGTCATGATATATCTCAGATTCATTCATATAGATGTGTCATAGAGTGATCATTCCAAAAGAGGTAAATATCATGTTCTATGAGGGGTATTTACAGAAAAGATGAACTTTCAAGGAAGAGATTGTGGCTATGGAATTGATTTTGTTTTTAATTTGGTGTGATGTAATGATCATGTTGCTACAATGCAGGAGCTTTTTAAAACTGAGACCACTGAGTAGTTATAAATATTTTAATATCATTAAGAAAAAAATCTCATATGTTCTTCCATCAGAAAGTTAATTGATTGATTTTGACGTAGGTCTTAGTAATTGAATATTCCCTCAAAAGAAACCAAAATCTCTCCTCTGTGTTTCTCACAGCAACTCTCAATAGAACATATATCCTCTTTCTTTCTCAGATTGTTACTACACTACTTAATTGGTTTACTATGCTTCTCTTGTACATAGTAAACACTACCTAGGCTACCTATTTCTTCTTCTAGTTCCAGTCATGGAATTAGACAAAGCTGAAAATCTCTTTTCTCAAATCACTGAATCATTTATTTTTTTCATAATATAATCTCACTGGAAGGCATTTCAGCACAGGAAAATCTCATCACTAGGCCTTTACCGTCTCACCATCTTTGGATGTAGAAGATGATAGGTTTGCTGTATGTAAAGTAAAACAAAATAAAACCAATCTGAAAATAATTGCCGATAATTCATGGCTTCTCTTATCTTCCTATCTATTTCACAGATAACACAAGGGAGTCATGGAGTTTTCCATCTCCAGCCTCTAACAGGGTCACTCTTGATCTGTCAGACAGGCAGACACCTTTGGAAGGGTTAATAATCAACTTTATTCAAGTCTAGTCTTCTCAGAACCAGCTCCTACAGCATTCCCTAATCACTCTTATTGCAGGGGCATCTTGATGGGGTCAATTGAGACAAATACAGCTTGTTTACTCCCTATATCCCCTCAAGTCTCATTGGGGACCAGTTGAGGTATGCACAGATTCCCCTATGCGTTCTCCATGGCTTCCCCCCTCATTGACCAATGCCTACTTACTTTATAGGGCAACAGACAAAGTAGATATCTTGCCAACATTAAGCTCACAAGTTGACTTTAGCAATATCATCATTCTGTGCAAGTGTAACAAATATTACATTTTGTCACTCATCTCATGGTGCAGCATCAGTAGGATTGTCTGTCACTGTGATTCTGGGAATTACTATCTAGAATTCTTGGAACTATTCTGGGAGTTATTATTTAATACCTGGAAACTAGACATTGCCACAGTCATGGATCCTGAGAAAGTGAACTCTGAAAAGGAAAACAAAATCCTCCTTTCATACACTATCCATGATACTAAAATCTTCCATAGATTGTGTCTAAAATATCTGGAATTATAAGAAACATTTCATTCAAGTTAAAAATCATATAAGAACCATTTATTTCATCACTATAATAATGTACACTTTTCTTTCCAAAAAAAAAAAACCACCAAAAAAATAAACTAAAAAGAAAATAAGTTCTGAAGACATTCAGAAAGTATTCAACTGAGGGTTAGAGATTTTAATTACATGAGAAAATTGAAATGGAAATTTAAGCATATAGATGCTCCAGGCCCAAAAATGACATTTGACTTGAAAATAAATAACAAGATACCCACATCTAAGCATAGTTATCCCCAGGAAAATGCTCTTGTGACCATCTGCCAAATATACAAGCCTAGGCTATGTTGGCCAATATCACTGAACAGTTAAAAGGGCTGTATTTAACTGCCTAGTCTCTATTTAAATTGATCCTATGCACCAGAGCACAGCTTGATTCCAAACAAAATCTGTTACATTCTATCATCAGCTGGTAACTGTCGTATATGACCAGAATTCGGGAACACATCCTTCAGTTCTTTCCATTCATTCTCTGTCTCTAATTAAAATGTTATGGGGCTTTAATTTGCTCTAAGTTCCTTATAAATCTTAAATATACTGCCCTTTTTCCTACTCTAAAAAGTTTAATATTGCTTCCTTTCAGATGAAAGAAAATGCATGTAGTAGTCCAAAATAATGCAATAGAGTTTAATTTAGCATTACAATGTATACTTTACCTTAAATATTGATATGAATTGAAAAGAGGAATTCCTTAAAAAATTATTCTAGGAAAATTTAAATTTTGCCAATTAGTAAAGGAGAAGTAATCACTATTTTAGGCATTTAAGTAACATTCTCAAGTTAAAATGATTTAATTGTTCCATTTATGTTAATGAAAGTGTTCTCTGATCACTAATTATAATCCTGTAGCTAAAACCACACTATGATGTACATTACAATTGTTGTATTTATGCATTCTGTTAGGTAATTAGCTTTAAGAAGAGCAATATATTGGAAAACAGCAATTTAAAGTGACAAAAATTGCTATATGAGTATTGCATATTGTCCTTTAGAGATTTCAAGTAGTACTTTTAATGCAAATTTTGATGGGCCATTAGTTTTCATTAATGGTGGTTTGAGTGCTTAGAGAAGACAACTATGTACTGTACTTAGTGCTGGGCAAATTGCCTAGATATATTTCATATATTACTATTACTGTAATGAATAGTATTATGGCAATTAGAAGACCGATGGCTTAGAAAATGTAGGTATATATTTAATTTTTTTAGTTAAATGACATCTTTCAGTACAAGTAAAAAGTGGGTTGTCACTATGTTAAAAGTACGATTTGAAAGTAAAGTATGTGCAAAATTATTAATTACACTTGAATGATTGAAAGAATTATTTTATATATATATATGTATATATATATATATATATATATATATATATACATATATATATATAAAGCCAAATATTATAACACAATACAGAGGCACATCTTACTTTATTCACTAGATGTTTCCCTATGAAGTTGAATGTAAATGCATTTTATTTCAACTAACTTACATTTTAAATGTGACTATTTTAAAAATGTAATTTTAAAAAATGTAATAAGTAATAAGTGAAGAATATTGTAACGTAAATAAAAATGATATCCCTAGCAAACTCCCTCTTCCTTTGTTTCATTCAGTACAATTATTTTAAAAAATCTTATAGTGGGCATATCTTGTACAAAAACTGCATTAATATTTCGACAAACATCTCAAAAGATTGTCCTAGTAGAACATCTATGGATCAAAGAGCACTATGAATCTTGATTCAATCCAAAGGAGGCAAATAAGAATTATTGCAGGAGATCAAATAAAAACCAAGAATTTTCCCCATAAATATGACAGGCTGTCACTGAAATGTAACAGTCTACAGAGGGATTCTTAACCTTTTTAAAATGATGGCTTCTACATTAATCTAGTCAAATCTCTGGATTCTTTTCATTGGAAATCAATTATATTGACATATAGTTTTCAAAATATATATATATTTTAAATCTAGTTCACAGACATTCAGGTTACGAACCCTTGCTTTAGGGCCTAAACAAAGATGAAGCATAAACTGTGTTTATACAAAAATCTTGGAAAAATAATCTAAGATGTACCTATAATGAAAGTATTTTCTAAATTTAAAAGATGGGGTACTGATTTTTAAAAGTCATTTTGAAATTCATCTTATTTTCTAAACACTTATCATTTCCTTGAAGCTTTACCAAAATGCAATGTAATTCAAAATTTATTGAGTACTTACAAGTAACCACTAGTCCTAGTAATTCAAAGACAAAAAAATGGTATGGCCTCTCTCCTCAAGGAGTTTATGAGTAAAGAGTAAAGATAAAGCATGTATGTTGTAGAACAACAATAAATGAATGAAACTGAAATAACTTAATAATCAAAATAAGTTAATATTCAACAAGTAAACAATTCTGCTATAGTCTCCTTAGAGATTTTTTTTTCTTACTACATTTATCTATTTTGAGAGGACTTAAGAAACTTCTAGTGAGGAAACTCACCATGACGCTGCAGATGAGTACCTTTCTTGGAGAAAATTTGTTTTAGAGAGTTGCCTAATTCACTTAAAGGGTAAATGATATGCCCTGCATTAAACAATCAAATGGTGTTGAAGGCAGAACTTGATCCCAAGAGTTGCTCTGAATCTTAACTTTGTTCACTAAGATACATTGCTGTCAATATGATGTCTCTGTATATAAAATATTGGAAATAGAGATAGACACATAGGCCAATGGCAGAACTAATTTAATTTTAGTTAAATTATTTTTATTTTTTTGAGAGTAACATGGATGCTGTAACCCATAAGCAGTTACCTATAGAGAGAACAAATATTTCTCTTTTCACAGCAAGCATTAGTAGCAAATGTCGTAATAACAACATTTTTGTTGTTTAGCCATTTTAGTTGTGTTTAACTCTCAGAGACCCCATATGGGTTTTCTTGGCAAAGATGTTGGAATGGTTTGCCCTTTCCTTCTTTAGCTCATTTTACAGATGAGCAAACTAAGACAAACAGGGTTAAGTGACTTGTCCAGGGTCACACAGCTGTCTGAGGCCAGATTTGAACTCAGGAAGATGAGTCTTCCTAATTCTAGGTTCAGCACTCGGTTCATTGCACACCTAGCTACCTTCAGTAATAACTTTACTTTATATGACACTTTACACATACAAAGCGTTTAGACTTATTACCTAATTTGATAGGGAAAAAAACCCTATGACCTTGGAAATACAAATATAATTGCCATCGTTTTACAAATGAGCAAAATTATATGCTCAATTTCATGAGACTTGTCCTAGATGACTGTAATAAGCATTCTGACTCCAAAGTCCTTATTCTTTCTATGATCAGGTACTTCATTTTAAAAGACTAAACATAAAAATCACAAGATAGAAATTCATCTAACACAAAACCTTTCATATTCCACTTGATTGAAAAGAGTCAAAGAAATCTGTCCAAAGAATCTGAAAGACTTTTCCTAGCTATGGAGCATCATAGTCTGGGTAATGTATTCATGGCTAGGAACATACTTCCTACATTTGCAGCCATATCCTCTCACCAGTTTGGTTAATTCTCCCACTGGTGCACACCATAACATACCCATGCCTTCTAATCCTGTGCTATTTTTGCTCAGTTCCTTCTCTATTAAAAGATCATCCAAAGTGCACTAAAAGCCTTCTGCTAAGTCTTTAATATTTCATGGGCTCCAGTCCAACACTATGATGGCACATTTATTGTCCTTTAGTCATGATACATGACCAGCCCACCTCTTTAAATGATAAATTTGGCAACATGGAATAGGGGAAAGAATATTGGTTAGGGAGTAAGAGGATTGTACTGGATAGTATCCTGGGATTGGTGTCAGGCAGACCTTTGTGTGAATCCTGCCATAGAAATTGAGTATCACATACTATATAACCCCAAGCAAGTCACAGACCATTCCTGGTCCTGATTTCCTCATATGTCTAATAGAACAGTCTGATAATCTCTGGAGTCTCTTCTAGCTCTAAATTTATCATCCTTATAACCTTGGTTCAAATTCCATATCTTGCACTGACTTGCTTATGGTAATCTCATGCTGGTTGCTTAAACATTCTGGCCTTCATTTTGGAGCAGATTATGTCTAAGAAAACTTTTAATTCTCAATCTGTCATCCTATGCCCAAATAAAAGTAAATCTGGGCTTCTTTTTTTCAAGCAATAGACAAGAAAAATCCAAAGGAAACCAAGATATGGAAAACCAACCACCAAACAGTTCTAATGAGGCTAGGAGGATCATGAGCAGGAAGTCACATTAAAAGGAATCTAGGAGATGAACTGAATGCTACTGGTTTCATTTTTATCCTCCTAACTGTGTTATCAAAACACATCATTATAAATTTTTTAAATTGTTATGCTAACTTTTTAGCTAATTTTTTATTCCCTTGCAAAAAACTGACTAATTTCCTGTGGCATTCACATTAATTTCTCCATTTTTTTGGTCCATATCAGTGGTTCACCTACGTAAATTTGCTTAAATCATAGACGAAAAAAAAATGTCACAGTGACTATTTTCATTCTTTTAAAAATGACCATTTTCTAATCTGATCCTTTTAGGAAATTTTAAAAATATTTTTTGTTGTTAATGTTTTCTTCATATTTTCATATCTACTTAAAATAATTTGATTATAAAATAAATATTTAGTTCAGGTCTATCTACTTAAACAAATCTGACTTTTTGAAAGCCAGCTTAATATAGTGGGAAGAGTGGTGGCTCTACTCAGAGAAGCTGGGTTCTAATTCCACCACTTGACACTCTCTATGTGACCTTAGGCAAATTGTGATGCTATTTTTATCTCATTTTACAGATAAGAAAACAGAGAATAAAAGAAGTTAAATGATTTGCATAGGATCACACAGCTATAGATCCTAGGACCAGGGTGGGCAACCTGTGGCCTTGAGGCCACTTGTGGCCCTGTATGTCCTCAAGGGCCTCCCTTTGACTGAATCCAAACTTCACAAAACAAATCTCCTTAATAACAGGATTTGTTCTGTAAAACTTAGACTCAGTCAAAGAGTCATACTCAAGGACCTAGAAGGTCCATGTGGCCTCAAGGTCACAGTTTTCCCACTTCTTTCTTAGGGAGTAATTTGTAGTTCTGGGTTTATGATCTCAGAACACTAACTCTCAAAAAAAAAATTACTCTCACCTTAAACAAAAGGGGGTGGGAGGTTATAGAAAGAGGTTTATGTATACAGGTATAGCCTTCAACATTCAGCTATTGTTATATGAATATTAGTCAAATTAATGACAATTGCAACTATAAAAAAACCATCCTTTCTGAGAAAGTCCAAAATCAAATTTCAGAGATGAGCAGTTATGATTCGCTTTTCTTTGTAGTGCTTTGCTTTTTTTCTTTCTTAAGTCAAACCTTTACTTAAAAAAATAAAATAAAACTTTCAATGGGTCCCTAATCAAATTGTATTCAGTCTAAACCCTTGCTTGGCTTTTAAAACTCCATAATGTGAACTTACCTTAGCAACCCAGTATTATTTCCCACAATTTCCTGGATTGAAATTCTTTTTTCAGTTAGACTTCCCTTAAGAGATAAGGGTTGGGAACGTGTTCAAAACTACTGAAGGCTCTGGCCCAGTTATTCACTTTGTATAACAGCAACTTATTGAACTCATTCCTAGCTCTGTCCTTACTCTCATTGTGAGCTCCAGATATCTAAAGGCTCCCT
Source organism: Potorous gilbertii (assembly GCA_028658325.1). NCBI lineage: Eukaryota > Metazoa > Chordata > Mammalia > Diprotodontia > Potoroidae > Potorous > Potorous gilbertii. The sequence goes on along the minus strand of JAQQSK010004082.1, from coordinate 273,660 downwards.
GCCTTTATCATTCCTGCCTTTGCAAATCAAACTCATTTCTCAAGGTCCAGCTCAAATTCAATCTAGTATTTTCCATGAAGCCTTCCCTTTTATCTTCAACTCTCACACATCTATTTCTTCTCTGAAATCCCATAGCACCTATCATGGAACTTTAAAATTTAGCTCTTAATTATACATTTTATCCTGGTGCTCCTGGTTTTCTATGTATGTTAATTGTCTCCAGCTAGAATCTAATCAGATCTTTTGTGGGGGGAAGGGAGTTGGCATTGAAAAAACGTCTTATTCTTTATCATTGCCAGAATCTGGTACTGGAACAAGCATGTAGTAGGTGTCCAATAGGTAGTGATTGTCCAAAGTCTTTGTCTTGGCAATGCTTCAGAAACATTTAGTACCTGATCAATGTAGCTTATTCCTAGAAGTTATTACAATGCAATCTTACCCAAAAGGAAAAAAATATCACACCAATTTCTTATAATAAATTCAATATTGTCAGAAATTCATTGTCAGAGGAGTGAATTTTTTTAAAAAATACTTATATAAGGAATTTTATTAAAATGTTGAAATACAGTGGGAGGTCAGAGAAAAGGCATCTCTTAAGCTTTGATGTAAAAGCTTTTTTCAGTCATTTCAATTGCATCTGACTCTTTGTGACCCCATTGGGAGTTTTCTTGGCAAAGATGCTAGTTTGCCATTTCCTTCTCCAGCTTATTTTACAGATGAGGAAACTGAGGCAAACGGGATTAAGTGAGTGGCCCAGGGTAACATAGCTAGTTATATTTATGTTATAGTATACCTGAAAGACACTTACTCCTGGAAAGAGATAATTATAAGTTACCAAGCTACCTTTGTTATAATTCAAGGGCAATGTCTAGACTATTCCTTCTCAGGCTCACTTTACACTTCATGCATAATATTGGGCAGATAACTTTAACAAGTCTATACAGGTTAGATTCACTACTTTATAACTAATTCTATTTATGTATTTACATGAGCTGCCATCACCCAAAGGGACAATTTACCATAATAACTAATCTTTGCATATAGTCATTTAGGATGTATCCTATATGCCCATTTTACTGAGTTGCTTATGGAAAGGCAGCGTAGCATAGTGAAAAGTAGGCTGGACTTAAAATCAAGAAAATCTGAGTTTAAATCCTACCTTAGAGACTGAAGAATCACTGAAACAAATCATAACAGGATCATATAATCTGAGAAATAGGCATGCTTCTTTAAAAAATATATAGTTTCTGCCCAATTTACTACATCAAGATATTTTACTGAAAAGGATATCTAAAATAAAAATTATTAAACTAAAATGAGAATCATTAGGAAGTCTAGCAGAAATACTTTTACCATTTTGGTTAAAAGAAGAGTAGCATTATATTCCTTCTTGAGTAAGTAAATGGCCAGTTCTCTGAAATTTTGATATTATCTGGGAGCACTTTAATGTGAAAGCCTTGACTCTCCCACCAGGATGCTATCCATCCTTCTTACATTTACTGTGAATTTCTTCTAAAACTATTACTAAGGTTATGAATCTAGAAGGAAAGCACACAGAATGTATGAACAAATGTCCTTAATGACTCCAGTCATTAACGACTTTCAGTGTATCCCTTAAGGCTAAAAGATGAGCTTATCCAGTTAGCATTGATTTTAAATAAAAGTCCTGAGTATAACTTAGTCAACAGAAACCAAATTTTAGCCATTAAAATATACATCTTTTTCTTTCTAAAAGAATAGTGAAAAGGTCCACAGAATATATTTTGTTTTTTTCTGCCTGCACCAACTCCCTACTTCTTTCAATTTATCCTGGAAGTAGTCAAAATTCAATCTTACCTGCCTAACATCTGCTTATGAAGCCTAATTTTCGTAAATTTCTATTTGAAGATGTTCAACGATATAATGTATTTATTCAGTGACAGGAAACAGGGAAGTTAGCTGTGGCAGTTTTAAAGTTTATGGGGTATTTGTAATTAAAGGCCGATTCTTACAATCAACCTTGACTCAGACATACTTTTAATAAGTAGAAAGGTTGAACCAGGACAACAAATTACAAGTAATTTTAGGGCTGGATAAGTACTGTAGATTTCCATGAATTGATTTATTAAAAGCACATATCTCATTTTAGATAGGTGAATCAAGCCGCTTTGTTCAAAACACCGACAAAATTCCTGATAAAATGAATTTGAGTCTGAACTTTGGCTAACTTTAAAAAGAGGTTGCTAGTTTATGCCTAGGCAAGTACCCCCAAATAGGTTATATTTGGAAGAGTGATTTGAGAAAATCAGTCATATCTTTATAGTCTTATTGGTCTCCTCAGAGATAATCAGTTTCTTAGTTAACAAAAAAATGCTTTCAATTGATCCAAGATATGGAAGGTAAAATAATATACTTAGACATAGAAAAAATCTAACCAACCATTTAAAACCCCCCTCATTTTACAAATGAGGAAATCAAAGCCCAGATACATTCATTAAATAATTGCCTAGTATAGAGCAACAGAAAGAGAAGTATACATGAAGCCAAAAGACTTGAATTCAGTTTTTGGCTCTATCATTTTCTAGTTTTGACCCTTGGACAAGTATTTACTTCTGAGTTAACCTACAATTTGTCATATGTATATGTGTGTATGAGAGCATATATGTGTATTATGTATTTGTATGTATATGTATATAATGTATGAATATAATATATGCACAATAGGAGCAGGGTGGTTGGTTGGGTATATATAGAAAGATAGATGTATATATAATCTATCCATCCACCCATTCATGTTTCTATCATTTGTATATAGTTCTTTGCAAGTTGTCTCTCCACTAGTTTGTGAGCTCCTTGAGAGCAGGGACTATTTTTTACCTTTCTTTTGCCCCCAGAGCTTAGTACAATACCTAGCCCTTTGCAGAAATTTAATAAATATCTGTTGTCTTCACTATGGTCCTCAGCTTTCTCACTGGGAAAAATGAATGGATTGTACTAGAGGATTTTTAAAGTGCTTTCTAGAGATGTAATGCCATTAATATAGAAATGTAGTGGAAAAACTCCCTATCTCCAATCCCTCCCATTTACAATTTGTCCTCCAAACAACTATCAGATTGCTCTTCCTAAAACACGTCTGATCAAAGCTTCGTCTTCAAGTTGTGTCCTTATCTCCCTGTATTAGAGGCAGCTGGTTGTGGTAGAAAGATAGTGCCAGGAGTCAGGAAGATCTGAGTTCAGCTACGATCTCCGGCACATACTAGTTGTGTGACCCTAAGCAAATCACTTAATTTCTGTCTTGGCTTCCTCAACTGTGAAATGATGGTAACAATAGTGCCTTCCTCACAAGCTTGTGAAGCTTAAAGGCAATAATATCTGTAAAAAATATTTAGCACAGTGCTTTGCACGTAGTAGGCACTATCCAAATGTTTATTATTTTCCCATTCTCTATTGCTTCTAGAATAAACTGTAAACTCTTCTATCTGACTTTTAAAGTCCTTCATTATGTCTTCCAACTTCCCTTTTCATATATATTTCCTCTTATTCACCATCACACATTCTCTGTTCCAGGAAAACTAGCCAGCTAAATGTTTCCTACAAAGGATACATTCTATCTGCTGCTTCCTAAGGGTCTTACCTGAAATGATTTCCTCCCTTACCTTGGCCTCTCTGAATCCCTAGCTCATTTCAAGATTCAATTCCTTCTACCCATTTGTTAGTGTTCCCCTCCAAAATATCAATTCCTCTTTACTTCTTGGCTTATGTGTTTTGTTTTTCCTTTAGTGGTAAATAAGCTGTACACATAGTGGAGAGAAAGCTAGCCCAGGAATCAGGAGGATTAAAGTTCAAGCTGAATCTCTGACACATACTGGTTATGTGACCCTGGGCAAATCACTGAACTTCTCACTATCAGCAGGAAAGTCTTTAAAATTTAAATTGTAGAGAAGTATTCATCTCTTCAAAGGACTCTATCCTATCCCCCAGCCCATACTGGGTTACCTTCTAACCTCCCCTTCCACTGCTCTTTTCAGCAAGTGTGTGTATGTGTGTGTGTGTGTGTGTGTGTGTGTGTGTGTGTGTGTGTGTGTGTTTTGACTTGCCCATTAAATTGTTAGTTCTTCAAGGCAGAGACTATGTTTTTCCTACTTTTTATGCTAGCATTTAGCATAGCGCCTGGCACATAGTAGGCACTTAATACATGTTATTGACTGATTGACTGGTAGAGGAGGTTCTCACATAGTGGTACCAATACCAATGATTTAGACCACAGGTCTAAATCCTACAACAACCACATAAAAAGTACTCTATAACCCCTTGTAATGTTAAGGGAATTTGAAGATCCTTCCTGCCCCTTAATAGACCCATGTAACCTGCTTTGAGCTTCAGCCCAGCCCACAGCTTGAGTCACATGAAGCACATGGTGCGAGGTGATGCAGGAGAGGTGGAGCTGAGAGAAAGAGGAGGCAGAGAGGAGGCAGAACAGAACAGAGTAACCAGCATGAGTGAGAGAGGGAGTAATTTGTCTAAGGGAGCTTGTTTGGTGGGAGGCCTGACTGAGAGAAGGCTTGGAGATGGACATGTTCTCTTTCTTGATAATTTATACAAACTTTCTTGTTATGATGTTGGAATTGGCTTTCTGGTATCTGAATAAATATCTTGGTTTTGTCTTTGAGGAAGAGAGTTTATATTTTGCAAATTTACCCTGAAAATACACATGCATATCCATAGTGGCTGCTGTGGGTATTGTGTCGGTATTACAACCCTTCGCTTTGTTGCATGCTAGATCACTTAAGGTATAGGCATCTGTATAGGAGATGCCAGCCACCTGTTTCTGGGAGAAGACCTACCAAAAGAGGCAGCAGCCTCTTTCCATAGGTTATGTACTGGGAACTGCTTGAGACTGCACCAATGGCAAAATCTCTGACTTTCTGTCTCTTTTGCCGTCTCTGCCTCTCCTTATTTCTTTTTATCTACATTTCTCTCTCTATTTCTCCGTATCTGTCTGTGTTTCTGTCTCTGTCTCCCTATGTCTCTCTCTTTCTATTTGTCTTTCTTTATCTCTGTCTCTCTCTCTCTTTCTGTCTCCCTCTCTTTATCCTCCCTCTCTTCTCTCTCTTATGGCATCCAAGGGTGGTATCTAGGAATGACAGATTTAAATATTCACAAAGTATTATCACTTACTTATTGGTTATTCAGTCATTTTTCAGTCATGTACTGCTCTTTGTGACCCCACTCAGGACTTTCTTGACAAAGATACTAAAGTGGTTTGGCATTTCCTTCCCCAGCTCATTTTCCAGATGAATAAACTGAGGTAAACAGGGTTAAATGACTTGCCCCAGGGCCACACAGCTAGTAAATGTATGAAGTCAGATTTGAATTTAAGACAACGACTCTAAGACTCCAAGCCCACTGCTCTGTCCACTGTGTCTCCTAGTTGCCCTCTCAGTTATTGGGGAAGGTTCTAGTTTAGGGGAGATCATTTATATGTTGATTTTTTCTGTTCTTTGTAAAAACTAATCTTACTGTTAAGTGGTTAATGGAACTGGGATGCTTAGATCCCTAAAACTGGAAGTAACACAATTAATGAGACCTTGAGCTAATGGCAGAGATGAGAGATAGTTCTCAACTTTTAAGGATTCTAGAGAACCTTGGTGGAGGGCTGGAAATATGTGTGGTCTTCAGGTAGTAGGGAGCCAGAGTAGTCACTCAGAGTCTGTAAATTCTTTAAGCACTGGAACTGTTTTTAATGTTTAGGTTTTTAACCTAGCATAAAACCTTGCACATAATATGTGCTTAATGTTGTCTATTGTTGGCACATCATTTTGAAGAGGACCAGGAATATCACAGGGTGATGTTTTGACTTGCAAATGAATTAGATTTAAATGAGGCAGAGTTGCACAAACTTGCCAGCTTCACTCTCTCTTCTAGAGTCATCAAAGTCTAGGGGAAAGACAAAAGTCAGGACAACTGGCAAAGGCTGGAGGATGCAGTGGATGACCTTCAAATGACTGACCATGCTCTAAGCACTCCAGCGGCTACTACAACCCTCCTTCATGGCCACTGTAACAAATAATTTTCATCTGCCCATTCCAGCAGGGGGAGTCTTTACATACTTGGTGTGGACATCCTTCTAACTCATCCAGAGGTTTGAGACCCATCAGTTCCCCTCAGTCTGGTTTAGTTCATCCGCTACAATGGTTTCTACTGTATTGTTGCTGTTATACATGCTACAGCTTCTTGGATCCCTAAGTGAGAATTGGGTGGAAGTGAATACCAAAGGTGAATGAGCAGCCCTGAATAAAGCTGAGCAAAGCCTCACATCCAAGGTGCCGGTCCTTCCTGAACACCGCAAAGACAGGCAGACATAGATGGATAGATAGATATAGATAGATAGATGGATGAATGGATGGATGGATAGATATAGAGATAGAAAGATGGATGGATAGGTAGATAAGCAGATAAATATATAAATAAATGCTTTTGGATTGAAGACTACTTTTTCTGAGGGATAGTTTAGCCATGAAGGCCTGTAATGTCTGTATTAAAGACCACCACCAGCTCTCTTCAATGCGTACAGCCTTCAGGCCTCCCTTTTGAGCCTCTATCAAACAATATGCTAATTAAAATGGAATACTTTGTAATGGGAAGACCTTGCTCCAGCCTACACCACTCTCAACAAGCCTCTCTCCCTTATCTAAGACTTGTTATTTCATCCTTCCTATACGTGCACATGCACATTTGCATAATGCTGGAAGTGCCTCATGATTTTTTTCCCCTTCTTTTGTATAGCCTTTAAATTCTTGGATTGTTTTCCCTCCTGGCCCTTTTGTGTGAGAATTGTATAACAGCTCACCAACCATTTATACTTTCTTCAAAAAGGGATAGTGTATGAAATAAAATCCATAACCAACACATAATTTCAGTCCGTAGTTTCAATCTTTTCCTCACAAAGTTGTTTACAAGAAGAAGAAATGGCTGACCTGAACTTCACCCCCTGACTTGTCCCCAGAGGTGCTAATGGAGAAAGAAATGGCAGCTAAAAGGAAAGGGAGATGGAAAAGAAAGGCCCTTATCTGCATATCAGGTAACCAATGCTTGAATCATGTAAATATGACTGTGAATCTGAGCTGCAAAATATTACAGCATGCACAGTAATAGTCCATTTGAAAATTATATAGGAAAATACTTTTTATAGTGGTGTCATTATTTCCTGAGACTTAAGAATATCTGTTAAAGGAAATTCTCTCTAAAAGACTTACTAAATCTGAAAGAAGAAAGCTAGAGGGTAAAATGATAAATATAATTTAAACCCATTAGCTACTATATTTGAGAGCTCATAGGAGAAATGTCTGAAATTAGAGAAATGTATATATTGTACTCATATTTCAAGGAGAGACAAAAAGAAGAAACTGGGAATTAAAGACTGGCCAGCTTACCTCAAGTATCTAGGAAGATGCCAAGGACAGAGAGCAAGCCAGTAATAAATACAGGAATAACCAGAATCCAAATGATACTAATTTTCAAAACAAATCAGACCAATGATCAAAAGGTAGCATTGCCCTTAGGAAAAGAGTATGGCAAGTAATAACTGATAGGGCTATTTATTATAATATCATTATAGTTTATATGTATATATATATATGTATGCACATATATAATATTTATATATATGTAAAATATACATTATATTAATATGTGCTTCTACACCCTTTCCTTGACTTCCTCCATGGGAAGAGCTATATAATAAAATTATAATAACTGTAATATTAGAAAAATAGCAGGAAAACAACTTGTCTTAGGTATATTTCTGTCTAAATTCCTTTGAAGATAAAAAAGACAATGAAACACATAAAACATTTACATAATGTGCAAGAATATGGTTATACAAATTATATTGATATATGTTCCATATTTTAAAATAGAAGTGAAGGCAACTAGGTGGTACAGTGGATAGAGCATTGGACTTTGAATCAGGGAGAGTCATCTTCATGAATTTAAACCTGCCCTCAGACATTTACTAGTTATGTGACCCTGGGCAAGTCACTAAACACTGTTTGCCTCAGTGAGCTGAAAAAGGAAATAGTAAATCACTGCAGTATCTTTGCCAAAAATATCCCCAAATACGGTAATAGAAAGTTGGACACAACTAAAATGATCAGACAAAAAAGAAATAAAGTTAAAAACAACAACAACAAAGAGGTGAAATTTTTTTTATGCCAAGGTAAAAATTTTTAAAAATATATTTGTTGCAAAATATTGCATTTGTTTTCTAGCATTTTCAAAAGGAGACAGAGAGAGGGACAGAGAGGGAGAGTATAGAATCCGTAACATTTGACTAGGTTATGGTAACAATAAATAACTAAATAGTTGAACCTATCACCTAAGCATCATATCTAGTAGATGTGATAGACATATATTTAGTTGTAACAGCAAAGAACCCCACATACACAGGACAGCTTGCTATCCAGGTTCTTAGATCTACTTTTCTAAAAGGAAGGCAACTTTTGAGTGGTCAACAATCACTTTAATCAAGTATGTATATATATATATATATATCTATATATATAGATATATATATAGATATATATATATATATATTATTCACTTAGTTCAGGGGGGAAAATCAGCACCTTGAACTTCAGAGAAATACAAATAGAGAAACAAAGATCAACCAACAGACTGGGCTTCCAACTATCTGACTGTAAGTAATACATACATCATAGATCGACAAACATTTCCAACTGTCTGACCATACCTACCTAGTTACCAGAGAGAGAAAGCACCAATATCTGGGTTTTCAAAGCTGGTGTGAGGGGTCCTTAATGGCTACCCAGAGTCTCATCTGACCAAACAAATACTTCCAATGAGTAGGCCCCAAAACAAAAACTCACCTCAGAGCATATATATCCATCTCAGAGCCTGAGTACATTGCAACCCTTGAGAACCAGTGCCTTATTAGAAATTAACAAAGATATGGGCCTTCCAACGACAAACGTCTCCCCTAATCAAGATTCCCTTGATGGGCAGGCCTATTAATGGGTGGGGAAGATCTTTAACTCTCATTAGCATTTCATTAGTACAATATGAATGTGCAATATACAAATGATGTGCTCTCACAATCTCTTCTGCCTACAAGGGAAACTGTCCATGCATGTAAGGTAGTCTCACATAATATCTCAATCTGGACAGTTGCATATTTGTGTGAGTGAAGGGAGGCAAAATTCAAGGTGATCTTGGAAAATCCAAGAAATAGACTATCCAATAATAGAATAATATGCCTCTCATGAGTTCCATAAACATAATCCAGCAAAGTAATTCATATAGAATAGATCTAGTTGTTGCTATTGTTGTGGTTGTTCATTCTTCTTTCTGGAAGAAGACCAATGACATCATGACGGTGATGTTTCAACTTGCACTTTAATTGAATTTAAGTGAGTAAAATCACTAGGGGCACCCTTCCAGTCATCAGAGTGGCAAGATGAGTCAAGACAACTGGTAATGGCCCAGAATGCAGGAGATGACCTTGAACTTTTTAAATTAAGACCTTTCCGAGGTCTAGTGCCATGGTCTGTAGATAAATGACTTGGGATACCTGGTAAAGCACAAACTCAGTTCAATTGCTCTTTGCCATGTGCTACATGAAGTAGCTACAATTTGAACCTTTACTACAATTCACCAAATATTTGTTAAGTCATTTATCATGCATGAGATATTGTGTTAGGTTCTGGAAATCTAAAGATGAAAAATTGTACAGCCTGCTCTCTGTGTCAACAATGGAGAGCTTACTAAAAAATCAAATATTTCATCAAAAAATTTTCATTCAAGAACTTGGCAAGTGTCATTTGAAGCTAGTACAATAAAGACCAGTTCAATTCAATAAAAATTTGTTAAGTACCTGTTATGTTCAAAGCACTATCCAAAGTGATAGAAATACAAATAAAAATGAGATAGCCCTTGCTCTCAAGTTGTATACATTTATTGTATGGATATAAGCTGTGTGTGTTCATCCTTTGTTGCCCAAAGAAGACCATGCCATCAGAGAAATGATGACATGACTTGCACTTGACTTTGTTTTGAGTGAGGGAGATCACCAGCCTCGCTTCTTCTCCAGAGCCATCTGAATCCAGTGACCAGATATTCATCAGGATGACTGGAGATAATCCAGGGTGAGGCAATTGGGGTTAAGGGACTTGCCCAAAATCACACAGCTAGTAAGTGTCAAGTGTCTGAGGTGAGATTTGAACTCAGGTCCTCTTGACTCCTGCAACTGGTGCTCTATCTACTGCACCAATTAGCTTCCCCATATAAGCCGCACATAGAAAATATAACATTGGATTTTTATGTTTTGGTTATCAGGACAAAAGCATGAGGAACTTTCAATATAGAAACTCCTCTCACCCACACAAATCTACAACTCCTTGGAAATGTACAACCTTAGAGATGTGCCTGGGACAAAGATAGAGTAAGAGATTTGCTCATGCTCATGAAGCTAGTGTGTGTCTCAGAAATAGCATTTGAACCAATGTCTTTTTGACTCCTAAGTCAGTTTTCTATCTACTATGCTACACCACTCTTCTTTTAGCAGTAATTAAATATGTACACAGATAAGTAAATACAACATAAAACCAAATTAATTTAAAGAGTTAGAAATCACTAACAACTTGAGGTAGGTGAAGAGGTAGGCCCAGAAAGTCTCTTTTTCAGGTGATGTTCTTAAAAAGCAAGTGTTAGTAGGCAAGTTTGCATGTTGTCAGGAAGTACAGCATGCATCAGTAGGAACATGTGCAGGGAATGACTCGTTTACGATACTATCCAGTTACATGATGCACTATTGTGTCATCAAAATTTCAATTCAGGAAAAACTTCACAAATTTATAATAAATTGCTAAATTTAAGATGTTATTTTTTACAAAACTATTTTATACATTTTTTGAAATGATGCAAATTTTTAAAAAATAATTAAAGGGTTAAAAAAGGTAGATTTCTAGGGGGTGGAGGGAGAGAGCTCTGAGTATTTTTGTTTTGTTTTGCTTTATTTGAAAAGGGGCAGTAGGCCAAATAGTTTGGGAACCTCTGGTTTAGAGTTATATTTCAAAGCATTTGAATATAGGGCCACATCTGACCTTATATGTATATGGCTCCATTCCATCTATGTTATAGGTTAAATAGTAATGGTCCTGATTCATCCAGAAACCATTTTTATGACTTTTGAGATCTTAGAGCTAAAGGATGGAGTGATCCTTAAAAGTCACCTAGGTCCAATCTCTTCATTTTACAGAGGAGAAAATCAAAGCCCATGAAGGTTAAGTCACTGGCCCAAGTTCACAGTAAACACAGAGAAGGAATTCTAATCTATGTCCTATTGACCCAATGATTTTCCACTGTAATATGTATTTTTTCCTCACTATTTCTATGGGAAGATGCATTCCAAATTCCAAATAAATAGGAAAAATATAGATCTTTGGAATATAACACACTGATAAATTTGTAACTGTTGAACTTATTGGTGAAAATAATATTTTTCAACAAATATAGACAATGGATTGACTCATTACATTTACTTAATCTTTTGTGAGCAAAGACAATATGTTGTCTAAGCCCATCAAATTTGAATCTTGATTTGTGAACCCATCAAAGAATTAAAATGACCCCATGTTTGCCTGACATCATATCAAAATACAAATGTTTTGATGAACATTGGCATCATGACGTTCCCCCAAACCTAATACCCTCTATTAAATCCATAGGCAAAATTAACTGTCTTACATTCTAGAGAAAGTGGAGAACTTTGTCAAAGCAATTCTAAAGACGTTCAGTAAATCTTAGAATGTTAAAGTTGAAAAGAACTTTTCTAGATCATCATCTAGCCCAAAATCTCTCCCTTGGAAATGATGAAGTTGAGTTTCATAGGGATGTGATTACCCTGGAAGTGTTATGTCAGACATTGAATCCAGGTCCTCTAACTAAGGGGAGCTAAGAGGCCCAGTGGATAGAGAGCTGGGTCTGGTCAGAAAACCTCCTTTTCCTGAGATCAAATCTGGCCTCATACACTTATGAACTGCGTGTCCCTAAGTAAGTCATCTAACCCTATTTGCCTCAGTTTCCTGATCTGTAAAATGAGCTGAAGAGGAAAATGGCAAACCATTTTAGTATCTTTGCCATGAAAACCCCAAATGAGTTCATGAATAGTCAGATACAACTGAAAAAAACAAATAAACAGCAAAGACCTCCTACCTACTAGTTCATTGTCCTTTCTCCCTTTGTTAGGATAACTCTTCATGAAACAAAAATGCTGTTTAATAAAATAGGGTCTATAGTAATCTGACAAACAAAATAACCTTTCAAAAGTCAAAAATTTTTTTCAAGGCAATATTTTATCATATATGGATTCACTAAAAATTCAATGAATTACTTTGGAATTCAATAATACACTTCTCTTATAGCATTTTCCTCTAATTTATTCGACTTGATTACTTGATTCAATATTGTTTGCTAGGCTTACTGATTTAATGGAAGGGCACTAAAATGCAAATCATTTTGCTTAATTTTTAATGCATATGATTTCAGGATTGTTACAGTTTGTTTAACTGTCAAAGATTCAAGCTGTACTTCCTTTGTACATTCTGATGATCTTTAAAAAAAAAAAAGATTTTTTTCTTTAATTGGCAAGTCTGAGAAGTCTTGTCTAGTCTTTTCTCCTTTGCTGTGTTAAAGGAATATCTTACCAAGATTCCAGTTTTAAATGTCCTTCTCATCAGTCAGTCAAAACACTATGATATAAAGGAATCATGATATAGTAGGCACAGAGTAAAGTGTTAAACAATAATGGCCAGATGTTGCAGTATTATGTTTACTTCCTGTCTTCTAGTCATTTTAACAACTGAAATAATGTTTTAGGAAGTTTCTAAAGCACCTAGGCATTGTGAAATAACCAAAGGGGTTAGAAAGACAGGCAGAGAAGTTTTGAAAATGAAATTAAACTTTCATAAATGTGAAAGAGCAAAACAATATATTCAGGGGAAGAAATGATTTGAGGGAAAAGGGTTTTGTTGTTGTTTTAAGATAGTAAATTACATATAAATCTATGACTTTTACTTTCCAGGAAATAAGATCTAGTGAGTCTGGTTCATATTTGCCCAAGTATCACTCTTATTTCTGGGAAATGGCCAATTTGTTGAAAATTGATGAGTACTTTGAAGAAAAGAGAATCCTTATAATTTCTTGAACACATCCTACATCATACTAGAAGTTTCAATATTAAACACAACAAAACATTTGTTATTTTCAATGCAACTACAAACCAAAAATTGCTAACTAAATTATCACAAAGGCCAGTCATTTCATCTTAAATTCTTAAATCCTATCCAAGTCAGCAGTCAATTATTTGCAAGTTTCATGTTTTGATTACAAGTTATAGACATCGTATTATCACAGTGAAAAAAGAAGCCAGATCATATAAAATTAGCAACGTAGCTTATTATGCAAAATACCAAGTTAAAAATGTATACATCTGAATCCTTATAGAATTTCTATCTTTAGAATAATAAGCATTCAGTCAATTTTCAGATAAGCTAAAGTCTTCAAAAATATAACCAAATGCCTCAGTATACAATATTCAGCTCCATGCCTTCTGATATACTCCCAAACAAAAGATATGTCACTATGTGAGAATCCAACTAACAGCTTTTGTTACAAATTATTTGTTTGTTACAGATACAATCTGTAATTTTACTGGTAAGTGGAACTCTCAGTAAGGAAATTTCCCCTTCCAAAGCACTGTTTGTTAGCATCTACTCATAAATATTATAGATTTAAGGATTTGGGAGGAGGCATTCAGAAGTTTAATGACTTGCCTAAGGTCACACATCCAGTATGAGTCAGAGGCAATCTTCCTTATTTGGAAATTGGTGCTCTATCCATTACACCATACTATCCCTCAATTTGTAAGTAACCACTAAATAAGTAGTTCTTTCAAATCACAGCGTTTCAGAGGTGGAGGAAGCATCAAAAACCATCAGATCTAATTTCACTGATAAGAAAAATGAAGCCTACGGAGGTAAATTTGCCCAAAGTCACACAACTGAGGCTAGTCATGGCTAAAATATAAATTTGTCCTGACTTAATAAGAATCAATGTTCATTCTAGTATATCATGGTTTCTTTATATCATGGTGCTTTGACTGACTTTTCATATTTAGAATGATAATGTAATAATTTCATATTTCTTTCAAAAAGTATATATAAATTTCCCTTTAAAAAGATCTCCACTATTGAAATCAAGCTTCTTGAAATAAAAATAATAATCTCAAAAACAGAGATAGTTCTTGACTGTGAATAGCTTGATTAGTCACTGTTTGAATCCAGGTTCCTGATCTCTTTTCTTCCCTCTTAATGAATACTTTTTGTTTCTGTGCAACTTTACTTTATCTAATAGCTGGTAGAAAATGACAGGGAGAAGAAAAAAAATTGAAATCAAGGGAAAGTTCTATTTATTCCTGACTATTCAAATGGTATTTAACCATAAGAATAAATAACTCTGTCTTAGTTTTCAGAGTATCATTGTAGCATACTGGGAAAGCAAAATATATAGCAATGTTTAGCTATGAAGAACTTCTTATACCTGGGATTCTGTTCAAACAGATGTTACTTAACTATAACTAATTCTCTGTACTATACATCACCTGAATCCTGCTTTAATTGTCTGATCCATATATCATCTATGTCTTGTTAAGGCACAAGCTTCTTAGTGATGAGAATGTTTTTACTCCAAAATATTCCTATTCCCTGTTAGCAAAATGCCTGCTTAATAAAAAATACTTTGTTAGCAGAGCCAATCAAAAGAGAGAGTTTTCTTTGACTTTGCTGTTTTTTTCTTTTCCCTCAATACAGAAGAAGGTAGAAAAATCAAACTTGTGCTCAGAAATAATAATCTTCTCAGTGCTGTTCCACTGAAAGTAAAATATCTCTTGACTTTAGCAGTTGTTAGAAGTTTTATTTCAGGTACCCATGACACTCTGGGGTAAAGGAAGTTGAAACACTGGTGGAATGGAGGTTTTTATTTTATTTATGGATTTTAATATCTATTTTAACCTTTCCTCCATTACAAGGGATAAGCAGAACCGAGCTTTTCTGGAAATGATATTTAGGTTTCCAGCAAAGGATGGCATCACAGCATAACCCAGAAAATAATTGTAAAATAAACAAAACTCACAGCAAACAGAGAAAATCAATACAAGCAAAGTTGATATTGCCAGGGGTAACGCCGTGAAAATAAACACTAAGTCCCCAAAGGGTCAATCTCACAAAGTTCTGAGCTAATGGGGGTAAAAGGGATTTAATCATAAAAATGTGCACTTGAATATATGTCTGGTGCCAATGGATCAATAACTGCCCTCAGCTTTCAATAGTTCATAATTTATCAACAACTAATCAGTAGGAAGACTCACAGCTGTAGAAACACTGTACTTACCCATGATGGTTAGAGCAGTAGCTTTTGTTAATTCTTCTTTCATTGACTCAATCACTTCTAAATTGCCCCCATCCAAGTTGCATCTATTTATGGTTCCATTTCCTGAGCTGATCCAATAAAGCTTGTTTTCCACATAGTCTATTGATAGACCTGTAATTAAACAATATAGTTTAAAAGTGATGCTGATCACTTACATGATATTTATCTAGTACCATTAGCCTAGAGGAAAAAAATGCAACCACAGACTGTGACCCATCAACAAAACAAGTATCCAAAGTGTAAGGAAAGAATGATTTTTGAAAAACTTGGTTAAGAAAATTGTGAAAATTAAAAGCAGGAATGACTATAGTTTGAGACATTTGCTTGACTTTTCCTCTTTAGAAAAATTATTTTTCTAAGTTAAGTAATGATGAGCTCCTCTACATAAAATACCAGATTTTTTTTTCATCTGTGCATAGGTTATTCAAATTATACATAGACTAGGCTATTCTGAATGTCAAAACAAACAAATAAATAAATGAGCACTGAGCTTCCCACTTCACAAGTTTCTTTTTTTAAATTTTTCTCCACAAGAGCCAAAGGATATAGGGAAAAGGTGACTGTAGAAAAACTGCCTATAAAAATTGGAGTGAATTCCTGTCATCTACTAATTACTGTACCATTCTCAACCTGCTTTCTTATCAGAGAAAGTATTGGGTCAACAGGGAGTGATAAAGCAGCCTGGTAAAATAGTAAAAAGCAATAAATATCTTTCCTCTCAAATTCTACCTCCTCTCAAACTTATCTATTACTATGGTGTACGTAAGAAGGATTTTGTTATCCTTCTTAGAGTCAGTTCCTCAGGATCCATGGTCATGGGAATGTCTAATTTCTAGGTATTAGATAATAACTCCCAGAATAGCCTCAAGGATTCTAGATAATAGTTCTTAGAATTATAGTGACAAACAGTCCTACTAAGGCTGCATTGTGAGATAATGGGTGACATAATGTAATATTTACCACTCTTGTGAAGAATGATGATTGTTAAAGTTGTGATCTTTAGATTCTCTGTCTGTTGCCCTATAAAGCAGGTGAGCACTGGTCAGTGAGGCAGGGAAAACATGGGGAACTCAGGAAGGAATCTGTGTGTGCCTCAACTGGCCCCTACTGAGGCTTGAGGGGATTTAGGGGAATATAGAAGCTGTGCCTGTTTCAATTGACCCCATCAAGATGTAGGGGTAGTTGCACCCCTTTCTTGCGAGTCCCTGCAAGAAGGGTGATTAGGGAATGCTGTAGGAGTTGGTTCTCTCAGCAACCATTTGAGAAGATCAGACTAGAATAAAGTTGATTATTAACCCCTCTGAAGCTGTCTGCCTGTCTGATCAGATCAAGAGTGAATCTGTGTGTTATCTGTGAAACATATGGAGACCACAGCCATCCTCCCAGGCCACCCCAGACATACTCTTACACTCCATACCCAATCTGTTTCCAAGACCTGTCAATTTTACTTTCATAACATCTCATATATTCTCTCTTTTGTCCTCTGACACTGCTCCCACCTTGGTGTAAGTTCTCAATATCTACGCCTGGACTACAGCTGTAATATCCTGCTGATTTGTCCACCTGTCACAAGCCTTCTTCTCACACTCCTCTCTATCCTCCACACCCTGTCAAAGTTATTTTATGCTAATGTATGTGACAACTACTCAATAAACTTCAATGCTACTTCATCTCCTCCAAGATCAAATGTAAAATTCTTTCTTTGACTTTTAAAGGTCTTTATAATTTGCTTTACCCTATTCCCCACACCCCCATATTTCTAGTCTTCTTGCCCCTAACACCCTCCCCACCAATTCCAATGTACTCTGTGACTCAGTAACACCAAAAGACATGCTGTTCCTTTAACAAGATACTGTATTTCTCAACTCTGGGCATTTTCACTGACTGTCCCCCATGTATAGAAAGCTCTCCCCTCCTTATCTCTTTCTCCTGCCTTTCCTGGCTTCCTTTAAGTCCCAACTAAAGTCCTATTTACTATAGGAAACCTTTCCTAAAGCCTTTTAATTGTAGTACCTTCCCTCTATTGATTATTTCCTATTAATCCTATATAAAGCTTGTTTGTATGTAGTTATTTACTTGCTCATTTCCCCATTAGACTATGAGATCCTTGAAAGACTGATTTTTGCTTTAAAAAACATATATATACATATATGCATGCATGTATGTATTCCCAGTGTTTAATACAGTTTCTGGCACACAGTGGATGATTAATAAATGTTTACTCAATTATTCACCAATATAAGTGTCAGAGGACATGGATTCATATCTCAGCTTTGCCATTCACTGTGTATACTTGGGCAAGCCACAATCTCCTGGAAACTCAGGTTTCTAATTTATAAAAATGATCAATTAGACCAGATGACCTTTAATGTCCTTTCTAACTCTAAACTATGTGCCATGCTTAATTATAAACCCAATTTTGATCATATAATCATGGTAATATTTGAAGTCATACGTAAAAGAAGCTTATTAGGAGAGTTTTCCCTTTATCAAGCTCAGGATAACTCTTCCTATATATAGGAGGGACATATGAATGGTGCTTTAGAGCTCATAAACAACCCCTGACTGGTCTGGGAGGGTATGGATGAACTCTTATTAGATGAGACATCCTTTTCTGTGAGCTATCAAAATAAACTCACAGATGAGTTCCTAATTTCATTTTTAGATTGTCTAAAGAAGCATATGGCAGACATAGGCATGTATGTGCCTGTGCATTCAGAACAAGAGGGGAGCTTATCAAAAATGTTCCTCAATACATCTTCCTGTATCTGGGTGAGGGCTGAATTTTGATTCCCTATGCAGCCTGATCCCAAAATCAATATTTATCAAGCACTCACTGTATACCAGACCTGTTAAGCACTGGGAATACAAAGAAACAAAAGACAGTTCTTGCCCTCAAGGGACTTACCATCTAAAGCAGGAGAGGATGGGCAACCAAAATATAAACGAAGCAAACTATATACAAGATAAAGGAAATAATTAACAAAGGGAATCCAGTACAATAAAGAGTGTTTGGGGAAGGCTTCTAGTAGAAAGTGGGCTTTAATTGGGACTTAAAACACCCAGAGAGGTCAATACACTGAGCAGAGGAGGGAAGCATAACTGGCATGGGGCATAGCCAGAGAAAACATCAGAAGCAGAACAGAGAGATGGAGCTACTTGGTCATAGAACAGTCTGGAAGCCTGTGTCACTGGATGGAAGAATGGAAAGGTAGAAGGGGGCTAGGTTAAAGATTTGAATACAAAACAAAGCTTTTTATATTTGATCCTAGAGGCAATAGGGAGCCAATGGAGTTAATTAAGTGTGGGTTCAGGGGCAGGGTGACATGATAATACCTGAGCTTTATGAAAGCCAATTTAGTGGCTGAATGAGGAGATGTGAGGAAGGCAGACCCACCAGAAACCTCTTGCAGTACCACAGCTGAGGTAATGAGGACCTACACTAGAGTGGTTGCAGCATCAGAGGAAAGAAAGAGGCATATTCAAGTGATTCTGCAAAGGAGGAGGGAAGGGTGAGAGAGAGTGGAATTCAGAATTTCTCCTAGGTTGAGGAATGGGGAGGATGGGTGTTGTCTATAGAAACAGGGAAGATAGGAAGGGGGAGATTTAGGGGGACTTAGTGGGGAATTATAATGAGTTGCCTTTTGAACACAAGTTTAATCTAGCTTTATAGGCAGGAAAGGGATATTTATCAGCTTGGTGATTTGCTTCATGATTAATCTGAACTTTAAGAGTTCTTAAGGTCAAGAAAATGAAGAATGGACCTTTTAGAAAAAGGTGAAAATTTCCTCAGTAGAATTGCTGCCTTTTGGAGAAAGAAGAGGATTGCTCAGCACATGTTCCAAACCCAAGTATATCTTGCTTGCTCTCACTGTTACCTTGAAAGTCCTGGGGGAGAGGTGTGAGGGAAGAGATTGAGTAAGCATTTCTAGAGCACCTACTGTGTACTAAATCCTTCTGTAATAATTAACAAAAGACTTGTGAGATAGGTACTTTTCTCTCTTTTACAGTTGAGGAAACCAAGGCAAAGCCAAAGTTAAGTGACTTTCCCAGGGTCACCAGCTAGTAAATGTCTAAGGATGGAGTTGAACTCAAATATTCATACCTCTAGGCCTAATGCTCTATTCACTGAGTCACCAAATGCCTCTAATGGAAGGCTAAGGGAAAGGGGTGCTTTTATTCGGAATCCTTAAATTATTGCTGCTTTCCAGGCAGAGATTGTGGGCTATTTCCCACAACTGCAATCCTCTGGATTTGGCCTTCCTGTCCTCCACACTGGGTGCCTTCCCTCCTCCCCACTCTTCTATGAGTATTCTTATGCGAGTTGTTGTCCACCATTAGATGTTAAACTCCCTGAGGTCAAAGACTGTCTTTATTTTTTTACATTTGTATTCTCAGCATTTAACTGGTATATAGAAGCCCTTAACAAATTTTTATTGACTTTTATTTGGTTCCTTTAGGTGTGTTGGAAAACTATTTATGGAATCTTTTGAATACTTTTTATCTTATTTTCTGTAGTGTCAAATAAGGACTATTCTATATCTCATTCATATATCTTATCTTGATATAATAGCAAAATATACTTTCTGCCCAAATTTGGGGAAACCTAAGCTATATTTTCCAAATTCTTAAGTGAAGCTACAAATAGGCATAAAAAGTAAAAGAAGCAAAAAACCATTCTGGGGTCAACTCCCATAATTTCAAACAATACATGTGAACTGGAGTTTTCAGAGTCCTTGAACCATTGGTTACACAAATTAAGCCAACTCTAAATTATGTATAGCCTTTAGAAACTACTACAGCTGACTCAGTGTAGCTTGGTCTCTAGTGATTCTGGTACAGTTCATAAATGGATGATCCAACACTGGCTATGGTTAAATGGCAGCAGGGTCAAGGTCTCATAGATGATGGTATGACAGGTAGCCAGGAAATTTTGGTTTTTATTTGTTTTCTAATGCCAGAATTAGAAGGCAAGATGTATAGTTCTTAACTGATGCACCATTGTGGGTGAAAACTATAGCTTCAATTGAGTATGGCAACAAGTTAATTTAAATCTCCATTGTAGAAGCTCCTGAATCCCTAGGAAGATTTCCCCACCACCTTATCTATGACTGATAGGCTATTTTTGATAATCTATATACTTCAGCAATGGTTTCTTCCCTCATCTTTAACAATTGAGGTCAAGTTCTTCAGAAGACAATCATAAAGACTTGAATACACATGTACATACATGTATGTATGTATATGTACATACATGTGTTTACACACACATTTATCTTCATTCTTTTCACGAAACATAGCAAAGACTATTTATAAATGGAAAATTGGAGGAAGATGACTTAATGGCTTATGCAAATTATTTAATAACAAGAGGAGTAACATGAGATCTTATTTTCTTTTTTACCAACCTCTCCAATCAATCAGTCAATCAGTAAGCATTTATTCAGTTCCAACCACATGCCAATACACTGGTCGCTGGAGACACAAAGACAAAAATAAAACAGACCCTGCACTCAGTGACCTTACAATTATTGTGGGGGACAACATGTAAACATATAAGCACATACAAAATAAAAAACAGTGATGGAGTACATCACTAGAAATATGGGGGAGCAGAAAAGACTTCATTTAAGAGATGGCTTCTGAGCTGAGTTTTGAATGAAAATAAATATCTTAAGAGGCAGAGACAATGAGAAAATGCATTACAGAAATGGAAAATAGTCTTTACAAAGGTATAAAGACAGGAATATTGTGTGCAAGGAACAATAAGAAAGTCAGTTTTAGCTCTACTATAGAGTACCTGAAGTAGTAGAAAGAAAGGTGGGAGGTAGAGAACTTTAAATTAGAAGCAGAAGAGTTTGCATTTGGTTCTGTAAAGTAATAGGGAGCCACTAGACTTCAGGGAGAAAAAAAGTAACATGGCCAGAGCTGTGCTTCAGAAATATTGCTTTCACAACTGGATAGAAGATGAGTCAGAGAGAAAAGAGCCCAATCAGAAAAGGATTGAAATGGCATAAGTGAGAAGTAATGAAAGCATGGATAAGAGTGGTGACTATAACAGAAAACAATGAAGATAGTTGGTAGTGCAGAGAGAATCAAGAAGAATTAGTAAATATTGGGAACTATGGGGAAAGACGGAGTGAGGAATTGAGGATGGTTTCAAGGTTTCAAACCTGGGTGCTGTGTAACAGAAGAACATCATTACTATAATAGGTTATTTCTAACTTGGGTACTCATACTACTGTTCTCCAGTGGAGGTCTTGCAGCTTTACAACCCCATTACATCTTGAGAGCTACAGTGGCCGAAAAGTTCATCTTCCTGCCACCGATATGGTGATGAGACTTAGTTACATGTAAAGCTTCCCCTCTCTGGCAGGATCTGTCAGAATCTGTGTTCCTTTGATATGACACTCAAGAAAGCAGGGTCTCCTTCATGCCACAATGGGCCATCGGTGAAGGAATTTATTGGAGGTTTTGGTCTTATTGAATGAAAAGAACTGGTAACACTCCACACTTCCCCACTCTAGTCACTTCTTTCCTTTCATAGCTCTGCTTGCTTTCTTTCTTTCCTGATTTCTTTTCCCATTGTCTTTCTCTTCCTTCTGTCTCTTCCATTTATATTTTAATGATTTTTTTTCTAGCTACAATGTCGAAGATATTTAATCCTATCAGCAACACTAAAGAATCAAGAATATTGCTGAATCCTCTCCTACACTTTGGAGTTACTTGTTAATTCTCCTAAGTATATCTAAATCAATTGAGGTTAATTTATCTGAATGTACTTCATAAGCCATGAGACACTCTACAAATATAAAGAACAACTATTATAATCTTTTACTCATTATATAAAGTGGTCTATCCTAACAATATACTCAAATCATCATAATCGATATACCTTGGTCATCTACTAAAATGAATAAAAAAAATGCTGTACAGTCTTTTATCTTGTATACTAACAGTAACTACAAATGCATTATTTCTCCATAGTCTCACTCAATCTACATTGAGGGAATACATCTTACAAAATGATTAATTATTCGTAACTGAAGTGTTTGTATACTTTAAGATTCTGGGGCATTTTTATTAGTAGGTATGAAATCTGAAAGAGGATGAAAAAGTTAAAGCTGGCATGTTGAATATTTTCAAAATTAAAAATCTATTTATGAATTTATCTGTCATAGGTAATGGAGTCCAGATTCTGGGGATCTTCTTGAACTCCCCTTGAATCTTCCCACTTAATATGGCCTTTCACACTCAAATCTGTTACCTTTAATCTAGCCTGGCCCTCCATGGTCTGATACCTTCCAGTTGCCTCCAGCTGTTTTCCACTCTTGATTACATCACTAGTTATCCCAGGCTCATCAAGATCCTTCTTAGACCCTCTTCCCAGACTATTAGAACACCTCTAGATATTTCCCATGGTCTTTCTGTATATAAATTCATCTCACTTCCCTGAAGGTGCTCAGATTCAATCCAGCTCTGACTGTCTAGCTGATATTCTCTGTGGCCCACTTGTCAATACAAGCATCACAAATGGTTAGGCTCCTTAAGAGTCAACCCAACATGGTGAATCTTCAATAAACTTTGTTTTACTTTGGCTGAAAGAAGACTTGAATTGAATTCATTTGACAGGACCTGGTGTGCTGGTATTTGGGGATTCTGAGCACCTTAAACCTCATCATTATGGCTCCCAAACCTGAAGAATAGGGAAAAATTACTTTGAGTCTTTGTATATTCCTCATGCTCAGGCCTTTCCCTTCCCTCACCACACTGTATGGATGCATCAGTGTGTCCTCAAGAAGACTGAGTCTAAAGTTAAATTCTAAAAGGAATGCTACCTTGAGACACATGCTCATCTTACTATAACCTTTACATGATTAGATGAACTAGAAGAGTTGTGGAGAAAGTTATAAGGTGGAAGGATCTTATTATTTAATTAAGAATTTAAACATAAAGGTTATTTGTGGGAATTGAAATTCTATATACTCATGAAAACTTACAAAAGTTACACATGTGTAAAGAAATGTGCACATACAGCTATTATAAATATGTAAATATATTTATGTATATATACATACATTAAAACTTCTGTAGTGACAAAAAAAAACCAAAAACTTGAAACAAAATGGGTCCCCATCCGTTGATAATGGCTGAACAAAGCATAGCATATGAATGGGATATTAGTGCACCATTAAAAATGACAAGGAATTGAGAGAAACTTGGAAAAGCATATCAACTGATACAGTGAAGTAAGTAGAACCAAGAGAACACAATGACATTAATATAAAATATACAAATATATATATATACATATACATACACATACAAAATATGCATATATACATACACACACACATATATACACTGAAAAATATCAGAACTCTGCTCATGTTTCTGAAAGCAATATAACCCCTGAACATTATCACACTGATCACACTGGCATTTCCACCTGAGGCATCTGACCCATCCCATTCTACTCAATAATCCTTTTAACTGCCCCTTCACTGTGGCCCTCCAACCACTTAGCTCCTTTCATTGTCTGTACCTGGCCCACCCCAGGCTGTTTACTACTCCTTACTTCCATGTAGATCTTCTCACTGTTTTTTTCTTGTATGTATGGATATATATACATATATCTATCTGTATATATATATATATATATATATATATAGATAGATAGATAGATAGATAGATAGATAGATCTGATTTATCCCTACCAAACCCTAGATTTACCTTGTCTACCATACTGGTGTTATAACAAAACCTCACTACTTGGGCTGAAAAAAAGGCTAGAATGGTTAAATTCTTTTGGGGTAGACTAGCCCTGTACCTTTATATTTCAGGGTTCACAGCACCCCAAACCACCACAAGGAGACCCCAAGTTTCGTAACGTTGAAGGTTGTTCAAAGTAGACAAAAACTATTACATCACTGAAGAGAGATCACGATTAAAGAATCATTCCCACTTTTTATTTTAAAATTGCCAAGTTTCACTATTACAATAACAATTTGATTGAGATACTTTTACTTGAATATATCTGCTTATTTTTTAATTAAAGAGACTACATTGTTCATGTTACTTAATCATATATTAACAAGAAATAGGGAATTATAAATTTTGGAAACTGTAATTTGGCATTTGAGAAAAGACAACAAAAAAAGAATGAAAAAGAAAATAAAGAATTTAATAATATTTTCCTGTTCCACTCTGAAAAAGATCCATTAGGTTTTCAGTGTGTGTGTGTGTGTGTGTGTGTGTGTTTACTAAGGCAATAAAGTAATGACTTATCTTAAATATTTGGTTGCTTTCCTTTATAATCTATGGCTTAAAAAAACATTAAAGCAAAAATTAAATCTATTTTTTATATAACGTAGAATTAAAATTAAAAATGTAAATATACAGAAGAAAGGAAATTCAAGAAACAAGGCTTTCTAGAAAAGAAGCAATTTACTGAAATCTAAAGGAAAATAAGGGAAAAAAATATTAAATCTCTGGCTCTGGATTCACTCCTCTGGACCTTAACTTAGTCATCTATAAAATTAGGAGGTTATATTCAATGACCTCTACTGTTCTCCACATGTCTTTTCACGTGTACACAAATAGCTACATTGTGGTAATTGTTTCCATTATATTGTTCACTGAATCTAGGTCTGGAACTTAGAACACATGGGAAAATGGCAAGAAAGGTAAGATGATTATAGAGCAAAAACGAAGGACAAAAATGTGGACAGCATATCCCACTGGTACACTCAATATTTGGAAAGATTTGAAGACCTCTAAAATGTTAAGTGGTCAAGTGTGCCAAACTGTGGGGATGATATGAATGAAAGTTGCTCTGCATAGACAAGAATGAATAGATTGTGATCTGCATTATTGAAGAAAGGTCCTAAATAGATGACATAACAATCTATTTAAGCATGTTGAGTAGGCGTGCATGCTCTTGTGTGGATTCAGAAGGCCAGTAGCATGATTTCTGCTAAAGTACATTGTGGTAAGCTGGAATGTGGAATCAGCACTGGACCTGGATTCAAGTCCTGATGCTGATGCTGATGTGTCTTTGGGTAAATCACTTAATCACCTCTGGCTTCA
Source organism: Potorous gilbertii (assembly GCA_028658325.1). Lineage (NCBI taxonomy): Eukaryota > Metazoa > Chordata > Mammalia > Diprotodontia > Potoroidae > Potorous > Potorous gilbertii. Next base: position 248,088 of record JAQQSK010004082.1, on the reverse strand, counting down.
ATTTCCTCATCTTTAAAGGGAGGAGCAGGAAGAGAGGAAGAAAAGTTAGATTAAGTTAATTCTAAGGTCCTTTCCAGCTCTTAACATTCCATGGTTCTTCATCCTTTTACATTAGCTTACCAAATCTATTCACCCATACACACACACACACACACACACATGTTTAAAAATCTTCAATAACTCCCTATTACCTTTAGCATAATTTTTCTTTTAATGTTCACCCTAGCATTTAAGTCCCTCAATAACTGGCTTTCACCTTTCTATTGTTATTTCCTGTTATCATCTTTAATGTAATCTTTGTTCCAGTTATATTAGCCTACTAGCTGTTCACCATGTCCCATATTCTATCACAAGACTTCTTTCTTTTATTTTTTTTAAATTAAATATATTTTTATCAATGAAAAGACTTATTTTCTTTACCATTGTTTTAGCAATCACAGTAGCACACAGGGTGGGCTGCTAATACAGGCTCTATGATCTGCTTTTCTAAAGGAAAGACAGCTTGAAAGAAGTCAACAATCTTACTTTAATTAAGCAAGGCAGACAGGTAAGTAGAAAGAAGTGTGTCCAAGAAAGAATTCTATAGATATGACTCCAACTGTTTAAACAAATTAACAGAACAATTTACACCACCAGACCAGGGGGCACCAACATCTGGGTTCAAAAAACCAGGGGGCTCCTTAACAACTGCTATTATACATATGCCATATATATGTTAGCATATGACATACATATGATCAGACATTTGGGAAGCATGCTTACAATCTCCTTGCAGAATTCAAATTTCTTTTGGAGAAAGGGATGAAAAGATGATGCTAGAGATGTCTATTCATGCCTCCTTGTGGGTCACTTAGAGATAGCTACATTCCACTTGACCTTTGGTGGAATAAATAAGTAAAAAGTATAAACCTGAAGATTCATAAAAGATAGAGCAACATTTCAGAGGATATGGGAAAGAAAGAGCTCAAGGACAATTAATGCTGGCAAAGAGAACCTGTAATAAGCCAAGATTTAGATCTTGAAAGGGAGAAGAGAGGAGGTACAAGATGTCTGATTGTCTCTATAAAGTAATCTGTCTTCTAAGAGAAATTGGAATTGGGACTTGGGGACAGTAAAGGTTTGAAATATATGTGGAGACAATGGGATAGTTTGTTATTATGAGATAAACAAAAAGACTGCTGCACAGCAGTGAGGAACATGAGCAAAAATGTTGAAGAAAACTAAAGATGAATAACTAGGTAATTGATCTCCATTGAATTGTCTTTCCTCCCAGGTAGGAATAAGTATGTCATAACTCTCTAAGGTTCTCCTCATAAATCTCAAAGTATTCCTGCCCCAAAGTGGCATTTTTGGTTCTTTTTTCTCTCTCAATTCTCTGCCCATCATCTATTTTGTATTTTAGTTATCCCTGATTATATACATTTGTGTGTGTATATATATATGTATATACATATATATATACACACACAGACATAACACACACATATATATGTATATATATATATATATATACATATATATGTACACACACACACACACATACACACATATATTTGGAGAGGAAGATGGATAGAGGTTGGTTTATTTATTTTTATATAGTCAAGTTTTGATGTATTTGTGAATATCTGTCCCCTTAGCTTTGAAGGACAGGGACTGTTTTTTTACTTTTGTTTTTGTATGCTCAATACTTAGCAGAGTATCTGATATGTAATTGACACTTGTGATAAATTGATTAATTGACATGTCATTTACATCTGAAACTAGAGTAAAGGAAAAGATCCTCTTAAAAGTGGCTATTTTGAAGGAATTTAACCCAGACTAGGATTATCTAGCAGCACTTTTGCAAGTTACTTTGTAAATATAATGTGCTTCTGAGGTGCAAAGGCCTTATATACAGGGAAATAATTATTTATCCTACTCAGGATGCTACTATATCATTTCCCTAGGCATCTATTCCTTTTAACCTATTCTCAACATTTCCCACCAAACAGAGCCTCATGAATTAATGATGCCATCTCCAGTCATCTTGACCCATATCTTGCCACCTGGATGACTCCAGAGTAGAAAGTGAGGCTGGTGACTTTGCACAGCCTTCACTTATTTAAATCCAATTCACTTGCAAGTCATGGCATCACTTTCCTGATGTCATGGTCCTCTTTGAGAATGAAGGACAAGTAACAACTATATGCAAGTAACAAAAATAAATTTTATCAGTAGATAAACATAATCCAGAGAAAATGTTCATTACTTATTAATGAATCTCACAATATCTTTCTACATATGGTATATGACTGAAAACATCAATAAAATTTAACAGATAGTAGAAGATAAAAAAAATTTATTGAATTGTGTTCCATTACCTTGTATATCCCACTTTATACAGCATATGGGTTAGAGCTATCAGTAAGTTATAGGATGTTTAATATGGTATTATCAAACTCATGATTCAGAAGTAATTCACTGACAAACAAAAGGTAATAAGGAAAAACTAATTCAAAAAAGGATTCTCTGACCCTTGACCTGTCACTCCTTATGTTGCTATAAACAAGTCATCTTACTCCTCTGAGTGTAAAAATTATTCATCTATACAATTAGGGGTCTGAATTCATTGACCTCCATGGTTCTTTTCGTTCTCACATTCTCACAAGAATCAAATTTGAAAAGAAACTCAGAGACCATCCTAACTGCCACTTGACCCTCTGAGGTAGGAATAAGTATGTCAGCTTAGCATGAGTAACTCCATTTTCTTTTAAGCCTCCGTTTAATGATCTAGTGGTTGTTTTCTGAGTGGTTTACTGTAAAAAAGATAAGCATTTGTGTAGTTTTTGGGAAATGATTTTTGTCCCCCAAATTGGATAAAGAAGTGATAAATACCTGCCAAAGATAAGCATCCTCCAAAGTCCAGTAAATCACTAATAAACATTTGGTAATGATGTTAGGAAATTCAAGTTTTTATTTGTACTTTCATTATAAGCTTGGGTATTTGTGACAGCAAGTAAAATAGAGTCTTTACTGTTCTTTTTGTAGTATAATCAAGTGCTTCTGAGTCAATCTTCCTTTTATCAATCAGGAGCCTTTACCAGAAGTAAAGTACAGAAACAAGAGTCTCTTTAACTAGAAACAGTACATGTATTTGTATTGCTAATGTGATCAAAGATCTTCCCCACCCATTAATGGGCCTGACCATTAAAGGGAGTCTGATTAAGGAAGATTTGTAAGAATACCCTCACCTTTGTTAATGAGGCACTGGTTCTCAAGGATTGGGATGCCCTCTGGTTCTAAAAAAGGTATAAATATCCTGGGGTTAGGTTTTACTTTGGGGCTTAGTTTTTATAAGAAGGTTTGACTGCCAGACAAGGACTCTAGGAGGCCTCTTTAATGAGCATCTGGCTTTGAAAAGTCAGATGTCAGTACTTCTCTTTCTAGTAACTATGGCCAGACAGCTGGACCTGTCTGTTGATGGTCAGACAGAGGAAGCCATGTCTATTGATTTTTTATTTCTCTGTATTTGCTTTTGAAGTTCAGTATGCTGACTCCCCTGAACTAGTTGAATGATGTATGTACTTGATTAAAGGAATATACATGTGCTTGATTAAATTGATTTTTAACCCTGCAAAAGTTGCCTTTCCTTTTATAAATGCAGATCTAAGAACCTGTGATAGCAGGCCCCTCCTTGTGTATGTTGGAGTGCTTACTGTTACAATATTAAAACACCAAGCACATTTTACAGTGTAATTTATAAATGTCCATTGCTAGAAACAACATTACTCTTTGGTCACTACTAGGACAGACTACTGTATTTCTGACACCCAGAAATGAGAAAATGAGTATCCCATGTTTGCTCTAGATGGTGTTGACTGACCAAGACTTGTCAGAACATTAATTTGGAGGGAAACACGTGGTCCTTGGATGGTCAGAGAGGGAACCTTGTGGTAAGCACCAATAGGAGATATGCTTACCAAGGCCTTTAAGAATTAATTGGTAATTTCTTCCTAGAAGGATTTATGTTTGTATTTTTGAATAGATAATTGCATGCTCTTAGTTAATAGAGTGATTGTATGAGTGGAGAAGTATAAATCTAATTTAGTATTTCCATTGTACTAGTCTGCATATTTAACTGTTAAGGTGGCTGCACCACGTGTTGTATTCTCTTCTACATATTTTTTATCCTCATATGGGAATAAAACTGCCTCACTCTTTCAAGGATATCACCCTCCTTCTAGATACCCAACTTTGTAAATGTGTTGGTGCTTGGACTCTCATTTGCACTCATTCCATGAATCCAATTTGTTAATAGCAGACCGAATAGATGTCATTTCAATGGTCATTTCTACCTTCTCAAGGTCTTTCATATATCTCTTCTCCATTCACACAGCCTCTGCTCTTGTATAGGTCCTTACCAGTCTCACCTGGACTTACACCAAAGCCGACTAATTTATCTTCCCACCTCAATTCTTTCTCAACTCCAACTCATCCTTCACTCAAATGCCAAAGTTATTTTCTTAAAGTGCAGATCTAACCATGACACTCTCCTCCTCAATAAAAACCCAGTGATTCCCTACTACCTCCAGGATCAAACTTAAAATTGTGTTGGTTTTTCCTAAAGTCCTTCTCATTCTTCCCTATATCCTAGTATTCTTACATTTTATTCTCCCCCACATAATATACATTCCAGTGATACTGGATTATTTGCTGTTCATGACATGTGGCAACTCTGTCTCCCAACTCTGAATCTTCTTATAAATTGCCTTCCTCATTAGAAAGCATACCCCTTAAGGAAAAGGACTGTGTGGTGATTTTTTTTTCTTTTTTTTGAATTCCTCAGCATTTAGTATAATGTCTGGCACTTAGTAGGTGGTTAATAAAACCCTATTAAGCAACTGATTCAAATGACCAGAATTGTAAAGGTCAAAGGACATGGGGCATTAATATTATTAGCTCCCCTATTTGAAAGGTAAAAATCAGAGAATCTCATAGTTGAGCAGGACATATCTAATCTATGCCCATCCATCCTTTGCTTGAAGATCTTCAGTAAAGTTTAACTTTTCCACTATCTTTCCCAAGGAAATAAATTCCACTTTTGAATAGCTCAAATTACTATGAAGTTTTCCATTAAATTAAGCCTATGTGTTCCTCTTTGTAGCATCCATATATTGTTTATATTTTTGCTTTCTGTACCCAAGCAGTGTATGTCTTTCTCTTTCCACTTTGCAGTGAATTATGCCATATCTCCAAGTCATTCTTCCTTTTCTATGCTAAATATTTCCCTTTCCTCACACTGATCACATGTAATGTGTAACCTCTTCATCATCTTGACTATCATCCTCTGGATACTCTCCAACTTGTAATATGCTTAAAAAATGTGGATCCAGAACCTAGACTATTTCAGGTAACTTCTAGGGTGCTAAAATCCTGAGTGACTATCATGGGTAATGCTGATTGGCAGCACCAAGTTTCTTTTCATCAGACTTAAGAGATAAAATTCATATCTCACAAACATTTTAAAGATGGAAATGGATTTAATTAGAAAATTAAAATCCTCTGTGTTATATAAACTGCTCTAAGCACTTAATGTGTATCCAAGACTGAGCCATAAATCTTAATTGAGAATATTTAGTTTAACAATGGGTAGCTGGGAATGTTGATTTGTATTTAAAGAAAACAAAGTTATTCAGCCCAAATCGCCTGAAGGCTGCAATTACTCACTCTTTAGAGCTACAGACTCCTAAAATGCTAAATTGGTTTTTTTGATAAGATTATGATGCACTTCTATTTCAAGTACGTCACATATATGAATTTAAAAACAAACAAGTTAAGTGAGCTAGCATTTAATAAAATTGTGCTTGATTTCTGCCACCAAGGTAAAATAAATCAGCCGACTCAACAACCAATAGACTGCTGAGCTTGGAGTCAAAAAGCCCTGAGTTCAAAAGTCACCTCAGATGCTTCTTAAGATAGTTCCTGTGACTCAGTTTACTCATCTGTAAAATGAATAGGTTGGACAAGGTGGTTTCTAAGGACTCTTCCACCTTTAAATCCATGATCCAAAGTGACAGCCATTAAATGTGCCTTTTAAACCCCTCAAAATCAACAAGTAAGAAAAGACTGTGGTGTTGGTGAGATTCATCATTCCTCACCCATAGTCCCAGTGCTTTCTTTCATGATGAAGAATACCAGGTAGTTCCCTGCCCACCACCCAGCATCACCAAAAGCTCACTGCCATTCCTTTTCCCTTTCTTCTACCAATATTTACTTTAAAGAATCATAGAACTGGAAGGAATCTTAAAAATCCACTAGTAGAAGATTTTAACCTAGTATCCCTTTGGTATCTGTGAACTTAGATAAATTCAAATACATGTTTATTTTTGCTGATCTTGAACTGAAATTTAACATTTCTTTCAATGGTGAACAAACTACTGTGTATGATACTTCTCTTGACTGCCAAAGGGAGTCCATGACATGAAGAAGGGTAAGAACTCATATTATAATATTACCACAAGCCCTCATTTTATATGTAAGAAAATAAAGACTCAGAGATGAAGTGATACAGCCAACATCATATCACTAGGAAATGACAGTGATAGAAATAGAATCTAGATAGAAATAGAAATAGATAGAAATAGACCCAGGTCCTTGGAATTCCTAATTTAGGTTTGCTCCACTCCTACAAGACTTTTGTTTATTTCTTTTAACCAAATGCCTAGGTGACCAGCTGAATAAACTATAGTGCCTAGAAGAATTTTTGCTCATAGAAACAATGCATTATTTATTTGTTTGGTATGGATAAATTACTTTGTTGAATCACTAGCCATGTTCTATATGAAACCAAAAGATCTGATTTTGAATCCTGAATTTCTATTTACTTTGTAGTATTTGTTTGGGAGAAGCCACTTAACCTCCCAGGTCTTTATTTCCTTGCTTATAAAATGAGATATTTTAATGTCTCTCTGTTTGCACTAAATCTATGATGGTGTGATAACAGACAATACATTATCCTGCCCAGGTAAAATATGTACATACATGCAATGTAGAGAGGCAGCTAAGTGATGTTAGATAAAGCACCAAACCTGAAATCATCTTCTTGAGTTCAAATCTGGCCTGAGACACTTAACAAGCTGTGTGATCCTGGGCAAGACATTTAACCTTGTTTACCTCAGTTTCCTCATCTGTAAAATGAACTGGAGAAGCAAATGGCAAACTACTCCAGTATCTGCCAAGAAAAGTAGCAAATGGGGTCACAAATAGTTGGATGTGACTGAAAACAACTGACACAAGGCAGGGAGGGACTTCACAGTGATGTTCTTTCTCATGGAGTGACTCAATAGTGTGAATTTCACATACCATAACAGGATGATGGGAAAGAGAACTTTGAGCAATCCTAGCTTTTAGAACATAACTCATGCCCTGGGTATGGCCATATAGGAGGATCAAATGAGATAATGTATAAAATGCTTTGCTAACCTTAAAAGGCAATATAAATACCATGGATTGCTGCTATTGTTACGTACTCTGCTCATGCAGAAAGCCAGGCCTCCTTTAGGAGAGAAGTTCTACAAATACAACAGTAATGACGACGATGATAACCATAGGTGACATTTATATAGAGCTTTACTAGTTTTCAAAGCACTTTCCTAGCCTTGTGAAGTAGATGGTTCTTGACCTCTGCAAATAGAGTTTCTCTCCCTATTTGCTATTTGAAAATGCTTAGTTTTCTGAAAAATAGAACAAAGAAACAAAAAGCCTTCCTTCCTCAATATCACAGATTAGGAACAATTTTAGGAAAGACAATCTAAATTAATAGTTCCTGAATCTAAGACTTTTTAAAAAAGTGATTCTTTTTCTTTCAAATGAACACAATAATATCAATGACTAAATACTGTTTTCATAGAGTCCTCCAATGTGCTGAAATCCATATGGATAATATTCTTCTAGAAGTATCATGTTAATTATATATTTGTAATTGGGTGTCACATAGTGAATAAAAGAGCTTGAAAATGGGTTAGGCATTCAACTCAGATTGTTTCTACTTTTTATTTTCCTAACAGTCTTTTATTCCATAGATAATAGCAAGGTAGACAATTCCTGCCTGCATCAGTGTCAGAATCATAATGTTTTCTAAGTTAATGAGACCCACAAAAACAATGGGTTATTGAACAAACAACTGAACATTTTTCTTTATTTCATGCAATCGTATTCTTAGACAATCTGGTACAGGGAAAAGAGTATGAAATTGAAAACTGATACACCCTTTTAATTATTATTTATGAATTATTGATTGAGAATTATATTTAATCATTGAAATCAGTACTTAGGAATTAGTTTGATGTAAAACATAGTTTGCTTACTGAACATTAAGGTTTATAAGATGGTTTGAATTCTTTGATTTTTTGCTTTATTCAGTTATTTCAGTCATATCTAACTTTTCATGACCCAATTTAGGGTTTTCTTGGCAAAGAATGGTTTGTCATTTTCTTCTACATTTTACAGATGAGGAAACTAAGGCAAAAAGGGCTAGGGCATTTGCTGAGGATCAAACAACTTGTAAGTGTCAGAGGCCAGATTTGAACTCAGGAAAGTGAGTTTTCCTGACTACAGACTGGGTACTTTATCCACTGCTCCACCTAGCTACCCTTGACATCTTTATAAGAATTTAACTTCCCCATTTCTCACTGAGTCAACATAGTAATAAAATATTCTGTCTGGAGGCCTAGCTGGAATGTACATGGTCACTGACATAGGATTTTCCAGAAGATGTTGACTAACTCTCACTCTCTGTTTTCTATTTACCATGAACTTTGGAAAACCCTCCTTTGCAAGCAAAATTATGTAAAATGCAAGCTTACCCTACCCCTTTGCCAACAGCATAAAAGAGTGCCCTATCTGCTCTAATTCATCTCTAACCACTGAAGGGCTTAGTATCTCAATTTATTGGCAATTACTAGCCTTGCTAAATAAATTGATCATCATCAAACAACTTCAAGGAACCAAGATGGCAGAGTACACAGTAAGCTATTGTAGCTCTCCTGTATTCACCTCCAAATAACCATAATATAGTGCCACAAAACAAATCTTAGAATGGCAGAAACAGCAAAAAGGGTAAAACAATCTTTTAGCCCAAAGATCTAGAAGATGTAGAAGAAAGGTCTATCTCCCTTGAGTAAAAGTGGAGTGCATTCCAGGAAAGGAAATGTTCCAGGAAACCACCAGAAGATTCTGAGTCCCATTGTGGTGGAGCAGGCAAAAAAGATCCACTATTTCCCCTGCATAGCCAGGGGAATGAACAGACTCCAGCTCTGAGTGTTTCAGCATAGCCCCAGGCAAACAGTTATCCTCCTGCAGTCAGACCTCCATGTGCTTCAGTGTAATTCCAGGAAACACAGAAACACCCCACTGACCACAGCACATACCAGACATCATCTCTAGGATCCTGGCTCAGCACCAGGTAAGATGCCAGACCTCTATGGTCTCCAGTAGCACCAGCCACCCTTCACTCAATGTCCTCAGTATGGCTCGAGACATGAGGGCCCCCTGTGGGCCTCAGGGCAATATCAGTATAATACCAGGTAAATATTCAAGGTCTGCAGTCCCTAACACAAGAAGTTTAAGACAGTGCCCCTTCCACTCCCAGAGCAGAGCTTAAATTTATTCTCTTAAAATTAATTTATTAATTTTTATTTTTCAACATTCACTTCCATAAGCTTTGAATTTTCTCCCCCTCCTGACCCTCCCTCTTCCACAAGATGGCATGCAATCTGATATAGGCTCTAAGTATACATTTCTATTACACATATTTTCACATTAATTGTATTGTGTAGAAGAATTAGAATGAATGGGAGGAACCATGAAAAAGAAAACAAAACAAAACAAAATAATTTGCTTCACTCTGCATTCAGACTTCATAGTTCATTCTCTGGACATGAATAGTATTTTCCATCATGAGTCCTTTGGAACTCTTTTAGGTCCTTGGGATTACTTAAAAGGGCTAAGTCTATCAAAGTCAGTCCTCGCACACTGTGGCTGTTCCTGTGTACAGTGTTCTGGTTCTGCTCATTTCATTCAGCCTCAGTTCATATAAATCCTTCCAAGTCTCTCTTCAACATTTCTTATAGCACAATAATATTGCATTACATTCATATACCACAACTTGTTTAGCCATTCCCCAGTTGATGGGCATCCCCTTAATTTTCTTAACAACCACAAAAAGAACACCTATAAATATTTTTGTACATGTGGGTTCATTTCCCATTTTTATGATTAGAGCTCAAATTTAAAAGAAAGAAAAAAGGACCAGAAAATATGAGCAAAAAATGACAACAAAAGAGGCTTAGAAAGTTATTATGATGACAAGGAAGATCAAGACCCAAACTCAGAAGAGGACTAAAATATTGAAATAGCTATGGGCAAAACTCAGAAGGAAAACATGAAGTAGTCTCAAGCCCAGAAAGAACTCATGGAAAACCTCAAAAAGGAACTTAAAAATCATATAAAAGAGGTAGATGAAAAGTTGAGAAAAGCAATGAGAGTGATACAAGAATATATGGAAACAAAAAGAGACAAGAGCTTAGAAAAAGAAAATAATGGTTTAAAAATTAGAATTGGCAAAATAGGAGAAGAAGATACAAAAATCACTGAAGAAAAGAACTTCTTAAAAAATGCAATTGACCAAATGGAAAAGGAAGTACAAAAGCTAACTGAGGAAAAAAACTCTTTGAAAGTTAGAACTAGACAAATGGAAGCTAATGATTTCATAAGACATCAAGAATTAATACAACAAATTCAAAAGAATGAAAAGAAATAGAAGAAAATGTAAAATACCTTATTGGAAAAACAACTGACCTGGAAATAGATCTAGGAGAGACAGTGTCAAAATCATTGGTCTACCTGAAAGTCATATTCAAAAGGAGGACCTGCACAGTATCTATCAAGAAATTATCAAGGAAACCTACCTTGGTAGTACCTACTTGATAGGAACCAGAGGATGAAATAGACATTGAAAGAACTCACTGTTCACCTCAAGAAAAAGATTCCAGAATAAAAACTCCAAGGAGTATAAATTTCAGAACTATCAAGTCAAGGAAAAAAATACTACAAGTCGCTAGAAAGAAACAATTTAAATATCAGGGGGTCACAACAACATAGGACTTAGCAGCTGCAACATTAAAGGACACGAAGTCATGGAACATGATATTTCAGAAGGCAAAAGAACTAAAATGATAACCAAAAATCAACTACCCAGTGAAATTGAGCATTATACTTCAAGGGAGAAAAAAAAGGACCATTCAATGAAACAGAAAGATTTTAAGCTTTCATAAAGAGAAGACAAGAATTGAACAAAAACAACAACAACAAAATGATCTCCAATGTCCAAATGCAAGAGAAGCTGAAAAAGGAGAAGAAAACATAAGGGATTCAATGGAGCAGAACTGCCTGCATCCTTACATGGGAAGATGATACATATATTTAAAAACTGTACCACTAATGGTACAGCTAGAAGGAATATACATAGACAGAGGCTATGGATGTAAAGTGAATTTGAGGCAATGGCAAAAAAAAATTAAAGGATGAGAAAGAGGATACAGAAGGAAAAGAGAGGTAGAAGACATAAATTATTTCACATGAAGAGGCAATAAAAACCTCTTATAGTGGAGGGAAAGGGCATTGCTTGAATTTTACTCTCATTAGTATTGGCCCAAAGAGGGAATAATATACACAATCAGTTGAATATGGAAATATGTCTTATCAGACAGAAAAGTGGGGAGGAGTTTATGTAAAGGGTAGGGGGGAACTGACAGAGAGGAGGGCAGATGCAGGGAAGCACTAGAAAGAAGCAAAACGCTGGTGAGGAGGGAAAGAGTGAAAAGAGAGAGAGGAAAAACAGGAGGAAAAATAGAAAGTAGGAAAATATACAGTTAGCAATCATAACTGTGAATGTGAATAGGATGAACTATCCCAAAAAATGGAAGCAGAAAGCAGAATGGATCAAAAACCAGAATTCTACAATATATTGTTTACAAGAAATACATTAGAAACAGAGAGACATACATAGAGTAAAGGTAAGGGGCTGCAGAAGAATCTATTATGCTTCAGCTGAACAGCAATCCTAATCTCAGACAAAGCACAAACAAAAATGGGACCTAATTAAAAGAGATAAGAAAGGAAACTATATCTTGCTACAAGGTACTACAGACAATGAAGCAATATCAATACTAACCATATATGTACCAAGTGGTATCCATATCATTAAAGGAGAAGTTAAGTGAACTACAGGTTCATGATCAAATAAGAGATAATAGAGAATTATGAAATATAATATAGATACTTTGATTATATCAAATAAAAAAGTGTTTGCAAAGATATAACCAATGTAAACAAAATTAGAAGGAAAGCCAAAAACTGGGAAACAATTTTTACAGCAAGTGCATCTCATAATGGCCTCATTTCTCAAATATATGAAGAACTGAGTCATATTTAAAGAATACAAGTCATTCCCCAATGGTCAGAATTTATGAACAGGCCGTTTTCAGCTGAAGAAATCAAAGCTATCTATAGGCATATAAAAAAGTGCTCTAAATCACTTTTGATTAGAGAAATAGAAATTAAAACAACTCTAAGGTACCACTTCACACCTCTCAGAATATCTAATATGACAAAAAAGGAAAATGATAATTGTTGGAAAAGATGTGAGAAAATTGGGACACATGCTCTTTTGGTGGAGTTCTGAACTGATACAATTATTTTGAAGAGTAATTTCAAACTACGTCCAAAGGGCAACCAGTGTGCATACCCTTTGATCTAGCAATACCATTACTATATCTGTATCCCAAAGAGCTCATTAAAAGGGGAAAGGATCTACATGTGCAAAAATATTTACAGCAGTCCTTTTTGTGGTGGCAAAATATTGGAAACTGAGGGAATGCCCATTATTTGGGAAATGGCTAAAAAAATTGTATATGAATGCAGTGAATCACTATTGTGCAATAAGAAGTGATAAACAGGAAGATTTCAGGAAACTTGGAAAGAGTTGTACAAAGTACTGCAAAGTGAAATGAGCAGAACCAGGAAAACACTATACACAATATCGGCAACATTGTGTCCTGATCAGGCTTCAGCTCTTTTCAGCAATATAATGATCCAAGACAAGTACAAAGGATTCACAGAGGAAAAGTCTATCCACATTCGGATGAAGAACTGATGGACCCTGAATAAAGAGCAAAGCACACTTTTAAAAAATTACTTTATTCTTTTTTCTGGTTTTTTTCCTTTTGATCAGGTTCTTCCTATACAACTGTGACTAATATGGAAATATGTTTCACATAATAGTACATGTATAATGTATTTCAATTTGCCTACCATTTTAGGAAGAGGATGGGGAGGGAAGGAGGGAGAAAATTTGGAACTCAAACTCTTGTCAAAATGAATGCTAAAAATTGTCTTGACATGTAATTGCGGAAAAAGTACTATTTAAAAATAAACAAATTGATGATCATGCTCAGAACTTTTTGCTTCACTTTCTCTTCATCACAGAATTTTATCATGACGTGGGCACTAACCTTGAGACTCTGGAACATGACTTCAAATACTAGGTCTGCCACTTATTTTCTGTGTGACTTTTAGTCAAGTTATTTAACCTTAATTAGTCTCAGTTTTCTCGTCTATGAAATAAAGGGGGGAAACTAGGTGAATTCTAAGTCCTTTCTAGTTCCAGATCTATGATCCTATAACTATCTTCTACACATTTCTCACTATAGGGAGACTTAGTCCACAATTTTTTCCTTTAATGGACAAAAATTTATATGCTTATTTCTAGCTGCATGAATAAATCTCTCCATATTCATCTTCTTCTCTGAAGACATTAAGTCTCATACCTTGCCTTTAAGTCTTCCCACTTAACCCTTCTACCACACATTATATATCCCTGCTGCTGCTTCCATCAGCTTTGCAGTGTGATGTTGCCCTTTTCCTAGGGTCATTTACCCTGAAAATCCTGAGGACAGATTTTCTGGAAAACAGATCATCTCCTTCCACACCAGCATACTACTCTCCAATCTTTATTCAGGTTTATGCCCCAATGGGCTATATTTATGAAAAAAACTGTAAGCAAGGATGAATGTGCTAGATTGATAATCAGGAGATTTGACCTTGAATCTTGGTTCTGTCATAAACTAGCTGCAGGACATATGGCTAAGTCAAATCAACCCTCTTAGCCTAAGGTTGTGCAACTGTAAAATAAGGAGGGAGGTCTAGATAATCCTTAAAGTTTCTTCCAGTTTTATATTCCATGAATTTTGATTACATTTTAGACAACCTATCAACAAGAGGAGAGGCAGCTAGGAGGAACAGTGGATTGAGCACTAGATATGGGCTGATGGAAAGTTGAGTTAAAATCCGTTCTTAGATATTTACTAGCTATGTGACCTTGGGCATTTCTTATCCTCTGTCTTCTCAGTTTCCTCATCTGTAAAATGGGGAGATATGTACTCACACATGTGTCTGCATGTGTGTGTATATGTATGTATGTATTTTAAAAGTAACTACTTCCCAGGGTAGTTTTTTTTTTTGAGAAAACTTGTAAGGAGATATTTGTAAAATGCTTTGCAAATTTTCAAGCAGTATACTGTGTTATTGCTAGCTATTATTATTAAGAAAATAAAAAGGTTGCTAACTCCAGTTTTGCCATTTCCTGACTAACTTCCGCTAGATGTGCTAATAATATCACCAAAACACCCAAGGAGTGTAGGGAAAAAAAAAAGAAAATATCAGGAAGGGAAAATGTGTAGCTAATTTAAAATAAAAGTCTATTTTTCACCTTCATTAGACATATAAGTAAAACCAGTTACTACAATATTTCAAATACTCACTTTGACAAGGAAAAACATCTATCAAAAAAAGTAATACTACTGTTTGAATGTGATTTGTAAAAATATCTTGAGGCCATTCAATCTGGTAAGCCTGAAGTCAAATTTCGACTTTCAATTCAAACAAGATTGTGTATGTATATAGATTTCACAAACTTCAAGGTACTATATATAAGTACTTAAAAACAATTACAATTTAGTTACTGATATAGCTTGTTTAAGTAAATGAAGATTTTTCCAGAACCCCGGGAGCACCTACTATTTCCCTTCTCCCAAGGAGCTCACAGTCTAATGGGAAAGACATCTATGTAAACTCTCTCTCTCTCTCTCTCTCTCTCTCTCTCTCTCTCTCTCTCACACACACACACACACACACACACACGTATTGATGCATATGAGAGGGAACTGTATAAGGAAGAAGCTAAGATTAAGGAAAACTAGAAAAATTCTTGCAGAAGATGGGCTTTAGCTAAAACTTGAAGGAATCTAGAGGACCTTCTGGGTCCTTGGGTGTAGCCTTTTGACTGAGTTCAAGTTTTATAGAACAAAACTTTTTATTAAGGGGATTTGTTTTGTGAAGTTTGGATTCAGTCAAAGGGCCACATTTGAGGACCTAATGGGCCATATGTGGCCTTGAGGCCCCAGGTTCCCCACCCCTGGATTACATTATGACCATGTGAGTTTTAGTTAAATTCCCTTCAGCACCAAAACTTGTAACAGCAGTAGCTAAGTATGACAAAAAACCAGATCTGAGGAGTGATTTTCTTGACCCAACCCAATAGTGAAGCAATCAATCAATTTGGCAGCTAAGATGCTTTCTAAAAGCAATAGGGTGGGTCATCTGTTAGCGAGGCATGCTCATGGCAAACTTGGCGGGGATGTTTTGAAGGAATAAAAGGACTCTGTAAGACAGAAATATCATTTCCCTAGGTTTAGGGAGCTGGAATATGTTATATTAACTAATTTAAGGGCAAGTTCATTTCCCCATGGACCATACAAATGTGTATTGAGAAGATTGCAACCTGGATCAGGGGATATGTCTTCTATTTTGGTCCTTACTTTACTTTCTTATTCAATATTACTTTGTAAAAATTTAATCAATGTTAAATGGCTTTTTGATATTGGTGAGATGTTTACCTCTTGATTGACACTGGAGGAACACAAAAGATGAAAGCTTATATCATTAAAAAAAAAATCCAACTGTCAGGAATCCATGGATCCCTTAGGGGAGCAATAAATAGTCATACTCTGTGGATCCAACTTGATAGTCTGATTACAAGTTAGGAGAGTGGGTCCCATATCCTGAACTACATAACTCATATAAAGAATGTAGCTATTTTAAATGAAATGAAATTAATTAAATAGCATTTATTAGATATTTACTATGCACTAAACACCAATACCAGATATCTCTTCTACTGTCATTGGGAGACATAACACATAACAGAAAGGTCATCTGCAAAGGAGGTGGAAAGACCATTAATTCCAAAGGATACAACGGTAGCATAGATGGCAACATGTACAAATTCTTTGTATGTAAGTGTGTTTGTGTGTGTATAAATATATATATATATATATATATATATATATATATATATATTTATACACACACATATACACTTAGTATGCACAAGGAGGACACATGTTGCCTGTAGTATTTTCTCCTTCACTTGATAGTTCTGGAATTTGGCAACAATATTTCTTGATGTGTTTAATTTGGGATCCCATTCATGAGGTGAATGGTGAATTCTTTTGATGACTATTTTGCCTTCTAGATCTAGCATTTTTGGGCAGTTTTCCTTGATGATTTCTTGGAAGATATTGTCCAGGCTCCTTTTTTCATCATGGCTTTCTGGTAGGTCAATAATTCTTAAATTTTCTCTCTTGGATCTATTTTCCAGGTCAGTTGTTTTTCTATTTAGATAGTTCATATTTTATTCTATCTTTTCATTCTTTAGATTTTGTTTGACTGATTCTTGATATCTCATAGAGTTTAGCTTCTACTTGCCCAGTTCAAATTTTTGTCAAATTGTTTTCTTCAGTTAACTTTTGCATCTCCTTTTTCATCTGTCCAATTATTCCTTTTAAGGAATTATTTTCTCCAGATAATTTTGTACTTCCTTTTGAATTTGTTCAATTTTCCTTTTTAAAGAGCTGTTCTCTTCAGTGAATTCTTTTTTTCACACTTTTAAAATCATTGGCCAGTTTTTCTTCTATTTCCTTCTTCAGCTCTTCCAAGAGTGCTCTTTGTGCATACAAGCAGTTCACAGAGCCTTCGGAAGTTTCAGGTGGGAGTAGTCTCAGTATTGATTTCTTTGGTATTTATGTTTTGGTTCTTGTCTCCATAAAAAGATTCTATGGTCTTTTCCTTCTTATTTGCTTCTTCTTACTCATGATGATGACACTTTGTACATTGTGACCTCTGGTTCTTTCAGCTAGAAGCTAAAGAAGCTGGTGCTGAGCTGGCTGGTGTGAGAAAGCAATGGCCAGGTGAATTCTTTTTGTTTTTTGTTTCCCCAGATTAGCCTGGGAGCTACCTTGTTAAGTATGGGGGAGCGATAATCCGGTCACAGGAGATCTCAGCTGAGGTAGATCAAAGACAAGCTCAGTGCTTGGTGATCCTGGGCTGCCCTATTGTCTTCCCATTTCCCCTGGAACACTGAGGCATGCTGGGCTCTTTGTGTTGGTGGTTGTGAGGCTCTACCCTCCATGGGGCTGTCTGGGACAGCTCTGTTCCTCTGGCAGAGTAAGAGGAATACTTCTTAGCGATTTTCCTAGGCTCACGTGCTATGAGAATATTTGCTCCTTCTGCTGATTCCATTATTCCAGGATTTTTCTGGGGAAATATTTTATGGTTCTTTCAAGGTCAACAAGGGGAGGGGGAGAGAGCATTTACTAATCACTCTGCCATTTTGGCTCCTCGAAATTCGTGTAGGTGATTTACAGACGTTTAATGTGTGGGCTGATGATCTCAGGAGCAGCTGCTGCAGATACCTGGTTCTTACTCACTAGGCTCTGCTGGTCTCCAACTCTGGGCTTCTATTCTGCCATGCTGCCACTGCCTTAGACCCCTCTGGAGCTGTCCTGCTGGGCCCTGCCATGGCAGGGATGTACTGAACTTTGTGGCATATGCTTTGTTCTCCACCCCTGTGGAACAGATCCTTCCTGTTGACCTTCCAGTCTGTCCTGGGCTGTGAATCTGCCACAGTCTGTCTCCTATTGGATTCTGCATCTCCAAAGTTTGATCAGATTCTCTTTTTAGAGGCATCTGAAGGAATTTGTTTAAGAGCTTAGGTGAGTAGTTGCTCTCACTCCACCATCTTGGAAGTAGGACAAATGTTAATTCTAGGAGACTTTAGACACAGAAGCAGGGAAAATCATAAAGTCTAGAGAAACTTGGAATTCAATGGTAGGGTATATAGCAAAGCCTGACCTTTCAACTCACTGAAGGGAATAGTCACTGATCCCCAAATCATTTATGGCCTATGAGAAGTGAAGCAGCCAGGACTATGGGCAGAAAGTGCCTTTGGAACTGGCAAATCTAGCCATGTAGATATCCAAAATGAGTTCTTTGATGACTCTGGGTCAGGGAAGTATCCCCTGGGGAAAGGTAGCATGCCCGCACTGTGTCAGTACTTCCTGCCACCCGGACCTACTGGGAAGTGTGTAACTGTAGTTGAGCCATGAAAAAAGAACAGGATATTGAGAAGCAGAATTGGGTTTGGAGTGAATTCCAAGTAATGGAGATGGCTTCAAAGGATTCATAAAGATGGGATGGGAAAAGCTAGCAGTCTAGTTTTATTGAAACAAATAGATCATTGAAGGGAAAACCATAAAATTAGAGTGAGGTATCCGTAAATGTGAAGAGTCTCCAACGCCAGGCTAAGGAACTCTTTGTCTTGTAGGTACTGTACAACCTCTGAAGACTTTTGAGGACAGCAATTCAGTTAGACTCCTGTGCCTGGGGGAAAGTATTTTCACAGCTACGTTAAAGTCAAGTTAGAGAATGTTGAAAACAAGTTTGAGGTGATTATTGTCATTTATTACAGTAGCAATTCTTATATATGACTATTATAGTCTCTAGCTAAGATATAGTGAGAGGTTGAATCATGAAATGATGCTGAATGGTTTGGCAACAAATTGATGCTTCATAATCTCCGTGGACCTTCACTGTATCACTTAGCTCTGATGTACCTCTATAAACAACTTTCTATCCACACAGTAAAGAGGCTATTCTAAACCACTCTATTCCTCCCCAGACTTTCCATAGCACTCCTTCCTCCTACCTTTTCTGCTGAGAAACTTGTCTCATGCTCTATTTTATGATTTTGCTCAGTAACTCTTGAATAGAAGTAAACACAATTGATGATGGGGCTAATTCAAGGTAGGGGCTTGTCAAGGCATGATTAGTATTAGGATAAGAGAGCAAGATACACAAGTATGCATGGAGGGAATTGAGCTGAACTGGTTGACCAAAAAGACAAAAATAAGTAAGAGATGACAGTGTAGCTAGTATAGAGGTGATGCCTATAAAAACAAACCAACAACAAAAAACAACTGAAGGATTGAGGGATTAGAAGTCATGGTGAGGATGAAAAACAGATTTAGGAGTAGTAAGGCAGAAGGAAAGATAGAAAGATAAAAGATTATCAAAATATAAAGCAATTTCAGAGCTCATTAACATGGAAGTGGAACACTTGTGGAGATGGTAAACTCAAGAGAGTATAACTATCTCTGTGTGTAGCTGAGATCTACTGGACTAGAAGATCATGGAAAAATTAGCAAATTGAGAGACTCAGAAGTTAGAGTGTTATGCAGAGTATCAGGATGTTTGTTGAAATTCCCAAGCATGAGGACAGGAATCGTGGTGGAAAGAATGACTTTGGGCTAGGCGTTAAATTCATTGAAAAATGAAGTAAAATGCCCTGGCATTTAGTATATAATGATGGATGATCAATTCGTTCGAATGACTAGGTGATGAATAAGGACTGAATGAATCTTAAAGGAGAAGAAGTTACTAAGTGATGTTGGTAGGGGAAGTCAGGAAGTAGCAATGAGGAATAAGGCCTATTTAGACTTTTCTCCCATGACCAGCAAGTTGGGTGTTGGTTATGAGTGAAAGAGCAATAAATACTAGAAATGTTAGATGATAGCAAAGCTGTATTTTCAGGAAAAAGTCAAGTCTCAATGAGTGGCAAAAGATAGAAATATTGAAAAAAGTGAAATTTAAGATACAATCCAGTTTGTTAATATGGAACAGATGTTCCATAGAGTAGTAGAAGAAGTGGAGAGATCTGGAGTAAAATATTATGAGGGGTAAGGTTGAGGTTGAAGGTAATAAAGAAGTGAATAGGGAAATGGGGAATAGGATTTGTTTTAAAATGATAGCCAGAGGCTTCAAAGTGACTTAGAAAGAGAGAGTATGAAGAGGTAAGAGTATACTAATCATACAAATGCAAGTAAGTAATCTATAACTGGGAGAGAAGTCCATGGGGGGGTTAAAGGACCATTGGGTGCAGTAAGTCTAAAGAATAGGTCTCATAAAAGTAAGTTAGAAAGATACAAAGGCAGGAATTTATTGTTAAAAAAGGAAATGTCACAGTTTAAAATTGTGGAGTTGTCACTATTATGAATGATGACATCTAACATATCCCTTTGGGGGTTGAAGTAAAGAGAAATTTTTGATAGTGGGGTTTATTAGGCTGATAAATTGGAGAACAGGGCATTTGAGGGAACACCAACTTGTATAGACAGTTCTTGCTTCACATTAATTTGCATTATGAAAATTTGACTTTACCTAAAGAATTCTGAAAGAAATCTACATCCCTCCCCACCAAAAAAAGCCTTTCTGCTAACCTTACTGTCCAGTACTGTGCTTTCTCTCTGTTCCTGCTCCACATTACACAGCCTTCCCCTACCTCCAAACCAAACTGAAACGAACCATCTAAACAAACAAAACAACCTTGAAATGAAAGCAGAAGGGACTAGCAAACATTTGACAGTGTTAGTAGTTTGGCTTGAGATATATTGAATAGAGAGAGGGGCCACTCCACCTACCCACCCAGGTGTCCATCTTGGGTGTCTGCATTCCATCTGTCCACTCAGATAACACATATCTGTCTCTATCCCCACATATTGCCTATCCTCTCCTGTCTGTGTTCATGTCTAGCCCCGATTTGTTGCCCCACCTTCCCCTGTTCATGTTCCTGGCTCTGGCCAGGTCACATGTGGCTAGCTGTGGTTCTCCTTGTTCCTCCTTCTGCTTTCTCTTCTTTGTGCCCCCCCATCCCAAGGTGTGAACCATGTGCTCATCCTTTCCTGCATGGATGCAAGGCCCCCTTCCTGTCTCCTCTCTTCCCTATTCCTAGGGCAAATTCTCAGTACACAAAATCACTTTACATAGAGGTCTATGGAACAGTCCACTTATGTAAATCCAAGAACTGTTTATATATGTCTCCAAGTATGAGGACAGGGGTGAAGATGAAGATAGTGAGTGAATTATAATAAACTACTCAATAAAGGAGGGAAATTATCTCTTATCGGTATTATATATTCCCTCTATTATTCTTTTTTGGAATCTATTCTTCCCTTTTCCCTTTTAATGATTCTGCTGAGATAAAATAACAGCAAGGTCCTACAGCTACTTACATGTGAGAAATGTGTGTGTGTGTGTGTGTGTGTGTGTGTATGTGTGTATGTATGAAGAATTCTTTGGAGAATTTGGTCATTGTGTAAAATAATTCATGAAAATATCTAATAATAAAGCAAATTATTTTGATGGTAACATTAGTAGCTCTGTAGACAGATAGTATGAACACTAATTTAGTTGCTGAAAAATACATTGTATAAATAAAGCCTTTTCTCCATTTATTTCAACACTGAAATTAGAATTTAAAATTACTAAGGGTAAGGTTATTCCAATTACAGGAAAGAACGTATAAATTAAAATTTAGGTCTAATCTCTAGGTTACCAAATTACATGGTCTGGACTTCATTTGCTTATAATGTCACTAACATATTCACCTTTCAGAATAAAATATTCTATACAGCTCTAGATAAGCACAGATGGAATTGCATTGTTCCCCATTAGGTCTGTTTTATGTGGTCATAATCTTGCATATTTATTCCTTTATTTCTTTTTTTTCCTACCTTCTACCACACTAAAATGTTAGCATTTCAATCTGTCTTTTAATTTTCAACTCTACAATGAATTTCAATTGTGTGCTGGAGCCAAGACCAAACAGCATGAAGAGAAGAGTTGTTAACTGTATTACTTTTTATCTGAAGTTTACTCCATGGATTACATGAAAAGATTGATTTATTCCAAGTCTCCATGATGTAACACCTTTATTGAATTCTCTCTAATAAAAACGAAACCACTTCACAAGAAAATAAACTTCTTCCATATTCCTGAAACTTAAAAATTGCTGAAAGGCTAGAAAAGTACATTGATTTTCACAGGTTCAAAAGTAGAATATTTTCATTATAAAGACAAATGAATAATTTCCATCTTTTTTCTCTTGCTTTCTCTATAACCTGAATGGTCAACATGGCATGATAAATCAGGTATATTCCTTTTATTTTGGACAAGGTATTTGTGTTTAAGAAGACAACTAACTACATGGAAATTCTTACTCTGAAAAAATCAAGTAAATATAAGAAATCAGTGAGGTGATACAACAACCAAAGTTAGAAATAAAATATAGGGATAGCATATAGAGATTTCTCTCTCTTTTTAAATCTAAGTCAGAATATTTGTGGCTATTGATCAGCAACAATGTTCAAGAGAAATGCTACCATGATTCCACGAACAAAGTGAAACAGGGTTTAAACAATTGTTGGGTAAAGAAAAAAATCTTTCTCACAAGGTACCAGTTATACTTCTTTTATCCAGAAAGAAAGTACAAATCACTGTTTCCCTGGGTTCTTTTTAAAAATACATATCTTGGCAACTATTTTAATATAATTGGTTTCCTCTGTAATCTTGTGTATTTTATTTTAAAAGACTTAAACTAAATACATTTAAATAAAAAATATAGCATTTAAATAAGATTCTGAGGAGTTTATTGACTTCACCAGGCAATCAAAGGGGTCAAGGACAGGACAATTATTAATATTTTTTGCTCTATACCCTTGTTTCATTGTCATTTCATTGTCATTTCAAAAAGTCTGTTTTTATAGAGGGCATACCATGACCCATTTAGTCTATGGTTAGCTGACTTACTTCCTTAGAATATTATGTCAATTGAGGAATTTGAAGTCAGTCTAAGGAGTTTATGGTTCATGTACTGAATTTGAAAAGTATCCAGAAGCAAATCCTGGTCTTCTTTTGTGGCTTCATGTAAGTTAAATGTGGATTGTTTTTAAGAGAGTAGTTCAAGGATCAGTAATGAATTCAGTAGACTGGCAAGTGCAAGAAATTAAAATGTATTTCAAACAAATATACTTTGCTGTCAATCAACCAATCAATATCTTTATCTAGAGATTAAAAACTTCATCATTAAAATCACAAGATCAGGTACTGAGAGAATAACAGTAATTATTGAATTAGTAAATCAGAACTGATTCAACAAGCAAGGAGTATATTGCATGGACTCACATCACCTTGGTACTATTGCGAAGGGTTTATTATTCAAAGGACTAAAATGTCCACACTAAACAGAGATCATGTGAGCCTAGAAAGAGAATAACTTCTCCAACCACAATGAGGGTCCCATGGAGTTTTCTTTTGTAAAATTTATACTTAATTTGAAAAATAAATATATAGTATTTTCTTTCTTTAAAACTTCAGATGTTTCATAAGTCTTGAATGCATGCTTATTCCCCGCAAATCTTGGTCAATATCACACATACTTACCAACTGGATCTTTTTGATTCTGAAAGAGAATTTTGCTATTACTGCCATCCATATTTGCCATATTTATAGTGTTTCCATCTGTCCAGTAAAGTTTCCTTAAAAAAAAAAGAAATTAATCAAATAGGAGGTCTGCTAGACCTCTCTGTAGCGGTAAATATAGAGGAAAAAATTAAGGAATATAATAAATCCAGAACCATACAGAGCATTCAAGTCTTCATCCAGTGGGAATGAGGAAGGGCAGTCTGGTTTTTTGTGGGTTTATTGAGACTATCTAGCATGGAAAATATTTTTTCTTTAATTAATGCAACAACAACAAAAAAAAAACCACTTCTATAATTGGTCTACATGAAGCAGGGATTATCTAAGTAAGACAAAGTTCGCACAAATGTTTGGAGGTTTGTTTCAGAGAAGGGGAACAAAAGTGTAGAGGTCACAGACTTCCCTATGTATCTGCAGTTCTATTTTCAACTAATCCTGCTTCTTCACCTTCCCTTGTGCAAGGTGGATGACTGTCTAGCTGCTATCCTCACCTTTTTCAGTAACTCATTTTGACCCAGGAGAAAGAATTAGGCTATCCCAGATATGATGTCAATAATCAAAGAAACTATTGATGTATAGTGGAAGTGCCTATTTCATTTAAGGTACTTGGAATAAAATGCTAAATACGTGTGTGTACACATGTGTGTATATACATATATGTATATATGTACATATACATATGCACATATGTATTAGGGCTACAGTTTAGCTGGTCTTTATGGGGGCAAGGAGGTTATTTTGTTTCCTTGCTCCCTGAGGTACAAATAGTTCAGTACCAGAAGAATTGTAATTCCAAGTTCTACTTTGCTTCTTGTTACATTTATAGAAGTGCTTTCCTGGCTTTTTGCTGTGATGCTGCAGCAGGAAGAGCCAGATTGTTTTATTATAATGTTACATCCTTTTAAGTGCGTTCTTTTAGGTCCTAATTATTAAAGTAGTTTGTAATTGAATTTTATGGTTCATGAATGCCTATTGCATTTTAAGACCTTGAACCTAAGGGGTTGGGCTAATCCGGACTTAGGCTTGCCTTATAATAATGGTAGATGCATTATGCTGCAACCCAAATGAGTTATGGGGCATTCATTCTCATTCTCCCCTTTTTTGCTTATGAAGCCATGACAGGCCATCAAGAGAACTGTGTGCAAAAGATAGGCAACAATAAATAAATATGCCTAAGAAGGAATGAAAATGAAAATAAAGCCTTCCAATTCTTTGTGACACACTACTTTTCATAATTTAGTTCTCTCAAAACAATCAATGCGGGAACAAGGCTGATGAGATATGGTTATCTTTCTCTGTGTCTATCTGTCTGCTGTCTAGAACAGGGTCTGGTTTTGTGATTTCATCGTTATGGGAACTTAGCAGCTGGAGGGTACACCTGATAGAGCACCAGGCTCTGAATCAGAAAGTCCTAAGTTCAAACCAAACCTCAAAAACTTAGTAGCTCTATAACC
Source organism: Potorous gilbertii (assembly GCA_028658325.1). Lineage (NCBI taxonomy): Eukaryota > Metazoa > Chordata > Mammalia > Diprotodontia > Potoroidae > Potorous > Potorous gilbertii. The sequence goes on along the minus strand of JAQQSK010004082.1, from coordinate 222,883 downwards.
TTTGGCAAGTCGCCTAAACCCTGTTTGACTCAGTTTCCACATTTGTAACATGGGAAAAGTAGCAGCACCTCCCTCCAAGGATTAGGTAATAATAGCAAATTGTTTAGCATTGTACCTAGTGCATAATAAAGGTTAGCTATTATTATATTAAAACTCCTAGGTAAAGAAACTCTAAGTAAAGCAGGTTGACAGGCTTGCTTCAATTTATGGTTTTAGAAGCTAAATCATATATATATATATATATATATATATATATATATGTAATAATGTAATCATGAAGCAACACACTGTAAATCTTAATTTTATCAACATTTTCTTTATATCTCTTTTCCTTCCACTTTTAGAAATAGAAGTTAATAAAATGCTACAAGTGTATGATACTTTTTAAAATAAAGTTATCAAAAAACTGTGACCTCTATAGCTATCTATCTTGTTATATTCCAGAGATGAAATTGCTCATTAGACCCTAAGCCCTGTACTTAAGGGGCCTACTGCATTGTTGCATGATATTTGATACCAAAGTATGGCAGAGTTTTCTGAAAATGTAGAAACAATCATACTTTACCCCCTGACTGGGTGAGCTGCAAGGCATTGTGGTTTATCAATCCCATGTATAATTGAAGTTTTCAAAGAACCATCTAATCGTGCCACATTAATTTGGGTTTCATCAAATTCTGAGCTAATCCAGTACAAATTTCTGGATACCCAATCCACAGCTAGCCCTCGGATGCTCTGAATATCTGTAAGAGAGGAAAAAAGAAAATTAAAAGTGAATGAAGTTTCTCATTCTGTTGGCTCTCCCAACTAAGTCATTTTCCATCTCCAGGAAAATTTAATTTACACTTTAATTTGTTAGCTAAAATTGTACAAGATTGTAATCTCATTCCCTTATCAGCCCTTCTTGAGGTATGAATAATCATTAATGTCTTATTGCTGAGGCAGTTGAAAACCTGAAGCAACAATTAGCATTGAAATTACACTAACAGTCAATGAGGCACTAGAAAACACTTGGAGTAAAAAATAGCCAGTAATCTCATTGTCCAAAGCTACCCAAATGCAAATCAGGGTAATCAGTTCTTCATTTGGTAGGACATTTTTCTTGTTTGCAGAAAAAAAGCATTTTCTGTTCAATAAGAAATGAGCTGTGTACCTTACCTTCCCAAACTAATTTAATTATTTTTTTCTTCTCCATAGTAAAACTGGCATTACTTAAAACAGGCCATTTTTGTTGACCTGCATATGCCCATTTTATGTAGAAATAAGATGGAATGATTCAACTTCTAAAAGATTCACCAGAGTTTTACATCTTTCAAAGTAGATAATTAATGGGAATTGACAGTGATAGGAAGGGAGGAAAGTCCTTTAACATACCTAAGACAAATTACTGCACTCTAATTAAGATTGGATTCATTAAGTCAAATCTGAATATTTGGTTTGCTGTATCTTGATCATACAATTAAGGGATCTAAATACCACATGTTTTAATTAGAAGGGAAAAAAAGTCTAAAAAGCTTTAGAAAGCATTAAGGTAAAAAGAGTGCTAATTTAGAAGCATTCTGACCTGGGATGTTTGAATGTTTTCCATTACTGCTTTATGTGTTGCCTTCAATTTCTAAAGGCCTGAGACACTTTCCATTCATTACACTCCTTAGAACTTATTTTACATACTCCCCTCACTTCTTTGAGAAATATACAATACATAAAGAAAAATCTTTAATGGAACATTTTTAGGAAATGTATAAATGAAGGCTGTCATGGACTACCGGTACATTATACAGAAAGAATCAGGGCCTTGAGAAGAGGTGATTTAGGGAACTCTTTATGTGGATCTCAGGAGTTCTGGAGACTGACAACCCCCCATAAATTTTTCTTAAAACTGACATGTGAATAAAATTTTAACCACTGAACTAGTCGTTGGGATTAAGGCTTTATGCCTTCTGAAGGACTCCACTAAAATGTTTCTTATCTGAGACCAGTTAACAATTTAGTACATAGGTAATGAGATTAGCTTGCTGTTAGCTAGGAAGGCCCTGAAGAACAGAATGTGGTCTAGCCATGCTTTGCTAAGACATAGCATTCTCACAATATGGAATTCTGCACAAGAGAGGCAGACCTGCATAGAGGTCAAGGTTAGCTTGAAGGGACTGACTTCTAATTGGCATCCTGCATTTAAATTCCTTCCCATTCCAATTCATTCCCCATAAATCTGCCAAATTAATATTCGTAACACAGATGGCTGACCATGTCATTGCCCAAAACTTTCATGGCCCTCTATTGCCAATAGGATAAAACACAAACACCTCTGTTTGGCATACAAAGACCTTCACAATCTGGTTCCAACCAATTTTATGAGGTTTCTTGCACATTCCATCTTTCTGCACTCTATAGCAAAGTAATGGACAGTCAAACTGATCTACTTGCTTTCCCTGCATGACATTCTAGAATGTATCCCCTGCTTGTTTTAATCTGTTTGAGGCCTGAGCTTTCTTTAAGGTTCAACTCAAGAGGCAGCTCCTACAAGAGGCCTATCCTGATCTCTCTCCTTCCCCCAATCACTATTGCTCTCTCCCCAATTTCTTTGTATTTACTTTGTATATAGCTTATATTTTCTTGTCTCTGCAACCTGTTTCCTTCCTCTCCTCCCTCTACACCCCAAATAAAATGCAAGTTTCTCTGGGGCAAGGTTTATTTCATCTTTATATCACTGGGATCTATTATAGTACTTGATGTTTAGTATAAACTTAATCAATATTCAAAGAATGAATGAAAGGTGCTTGGTGGAGTGAGCAGACTGTAACATATATAATAAATAAGGAACTCTGGAAAAGAACAGGATGAAAGGATGTCATCAAAGAACTGTATGACTTGGTCTCATAGCAAGGGTAAGGAACAACAGGTGACCAGCCTGAGCTGACACCTTTACAAGGTCAGAAGTAAGGAAGGTTTCTAGCATTTGGGTTGTGTTCCTTACAGTGAACTTTTGAGAGAACATGAATAGGAGTTGCACATTATTGGATGTTAAAATCAGTTCGAGAACTATCTCCTTGTAGGCGATTCCCAAACTAAATAGGTTACAGATCCATTTGGGAAAACGAATAGTCATGGATGAAGAGTAGGGAAAATAATGGGCTAGGGATGCAATTCTATTCCACAAACATTTCTTGAATACATATGATTGCATTGTACTACATAATTGGAAGCCAATAAAGGCTGAAAAAAAGATGAACTATACCCTCAAGGTATTTATGATGAAGGACTAACTGTAAGATACATGTAAATGAACTATAATATAATATAGAAAGAGGTAATCTATATTAGAGAAATATAAAATGCTATGGGCACGCAAGTGATGATAGAAATTATCTTTTCAGCAAAGTGACTGACAAAGGCTTTATGAAGGAGCTAGCATTTGACTAGAGTCATACAACTAAAATTTAAATAGGTAGCCTTAGAAAACAGGTGGCATGATATTCTAGGCCAAAGGAGTAGCATAAAAAATACACAGAGGTGATAAAGGGAAAGGTGATTTTGGAAAACAGTAAACTGTCATATTCTCATTGGGGCATACGAGGCATAAAACGGTGAGTAGTGGCAAAGAAGCCTAGAGGGGGGTGAGGTTGGGGAAGAGAAAATATAGCTTGGAAGGCAACTTCTTGAGTGTTGAGATTTAAAGCCCAGATGATTAGGAGGATAGACTAGACTGTGGTAAAACTAACAAAATAGGGAAGTGAGGAATGGGTATAGGTTTGAAGAACAGGCACATACTTGGGAAAATAATGAACATGGACAAGAAAAAGGGAATGATAGAATCATAGGGACTGCCTTAATCTAGTAGGCTGCAGAAGGAAGAGAGTAGGCAGAGAAGTGGGGAAAAGAGAGTGCAGAAGGACAGAGAGGTATATGTCCAGTGAGACAGAGAATTCACATGACACCATAAAAGTCAAAGAAAGAGAGTTTTAAGGAGAAGACTTCAACAGATTGTGGAGTAATGTTTAAATTCTTTCAGTACTCAAATGATGGGAGAAAAATGAAAGTTTATCTTAGGGAATGGCAACTCCAAAAGATACCAGAAAGATACCAAAAGACGCCAGAACTTGTACAGTATGAGGGAGGTTAATATCTATCTTCTTACATTCTCTATCAAATGAAAGAAAAACAATAGTAGTTAAAGCTTTGGATGATTTAAAAAAAATATGATGTTCAAAACCCATGTTAAACTTGGTGGTCCCTGAACAAGTGTTATTTGTTTTAGGTCTTCTATCACCATCTCTTCTTTTCCTTTTCATTATTGTAGGCTTATGCTTTTATTTTTTTTATTCTCCCTGGATCAATTTTTAAGGAACAATTATTTTTAATTCTGATATTAGCGGTGCAACTAAACATGGTATCACTCAAAATGAGGAGTTGATAGTATTCAGCGTCAATAAAATTTCTTTGAGGAAATGGCTACCAAACCAATGAAAGGCAGACTTGAATTAGTGGTAGTAGATAGAGAAATGAACCCAGAGTCAGGAAGACCTCGTTTCAAGGCTTACCTCGGAAGCTCTTTGATCTGGTCTAGGGGTGGGGAACCTTTGACCGAATCCAAACTTCACAGAACAAGTCCTCTGAATAAAAGGATTTGTTCTGTAAAACTTGGACTCAGTCGAAAGGCTGCATTTAAGAACCTAGAAGGCCACATGTGCCCTCAAAGTCTCGGGTTCCCCACTCCTCCTCTAGTCCATCTCCCTCATTTTATATGTGAGGAAACTGAAACCTGGGGAAGAGAAATTGATTTATCCAGGATAGACCAGTAAATGAGAAGGAGATTTAGGATTAGAAGCCAAATCTCCTGACTCCTGGTACAATGTTCTTTTCACTACACCAATGTTTCATTTTAGAGTTAGATTGTAAAGAAAGGAAAAAAGAAATATCAGAAAGAGAGCACCCATTGATCACCTTCTGCCAGAGACATGATGGCCTTAAAAAACAGAATGAGACATCGATTTTAGGACATGGCCAATGTGGCGATGTGTTTTACTGGATTATTTTTTTTATATCAGTTGGAGGGAAGGGCACAGTGGGAGGAAGCAATAATAAATGCTTTCTAAAATAAATATTTTTTTAAGGTCCTCTAGCATAAGGTTTGATTGATAGCTTTGGTAGAACAGTTAATGGGGTCCAAAGTAGGAGGTGGAAGAGTGAGAATCAGGGTCTAAAAGGATGAAAAAGATGTCTGCAGAAATATGTGCAGCCTTTGGTTTACTTCATCATGTTTCAGCAAACTTAATTTTTAGAAGGTGAGCTGTGAGATGCCCATTTTAAGCTTTCAGACAAGCTGACGGGCACCTCTACAGCTGGAGGATGACAATTAGTTAGAGAGCAGGTAGGAAGAGATGCTCCTCACCTTGCTGGAGAGGTGAGTATCTTAATTGAAAGAGAAACCATGAAAAGCTTTTGCCCACATAAAGCTATGAAAGAGAACTCTCCAAACTGATAAATTGTGTGCAAACTGAAGTATATTGTTTCATTTTATTTTTCTTCATCTTTTTTTACATGACTAATATGGAAATATGTTTTGCATGATTTCACATGTATAACTAATATATTACTTGTATTTTCAGTGGCTGAGGGAGGGGTTGGAGGGAGAGAATTTGGAAATCAAAATAAAAATACACAAAAAAATGTTTAAAATAAATAATTTTTTTTAAAAAAGAAAGAGAACTCTCCAGCAAAGCTGGAAGTTGCAGCAACTAGCCATGTGTCAGAAAGAATGTCCTTACCCCTATTTCTTCCTAAAGACTTCCCCACTCTCCTTGGCATTTTAAGACTTAACTGTGAATACTTCAGGTACTAACTAAAAGGATGTTTAAACATTCAGAATCTCTTTTGTTTGTCTGGGACAGTCTAAATGTTTAATTTTGCATGTTGTTTTGAGTCTGCATAAAAGATCTGTGCCTTAGTGGACTTTAAAATTGCTTTCTACGTTCAAAACCTTTTTCTGACTTTTACTAAATAGCTTTGTGATCCTAATTAAGTAATATAAAACACTCCAAGCCCATTGCCATATTTGGAAAATGGGGGCAGTAATACTCATAGTAATTATCTCATGATGTGACTCAAGGAAGGTAATGTATGTAAACAAATTTGCATAAAATATAGTATTAAAAGGGTGATGATAAAGTCTTATGAATATAATTTCATTTAAAAGTTATTTATTGATAAGCAAAATGGCTTGTGTTAAAAAGTGCATTAAAATGTTTTTCTCAAAACTTTCATGCCCCAAAGAAACACCAAATAGATCAGCTTATTCCTTGGTATGGAATTTTGTTTTAAGATCTACTTAACATCTGAGAACTCAATATAATGTTTAAAAAAAGGTAATAATTTTTAAAAACTGACAAAACAACAACCAGTTCGCTACTTTCCCAAGTAGCAAAATTTGCAAAAAAAAAGTCACCTAGTGGCTAAACAGAATAGAAATACTGCTTCCAAGGAAGAATGAGCTATTGGGCATCTTTGAGTGACAGAATAATACAAACCTTGTTGACTGTAATAGGGGGAATGAAGGGATCATTTAATTGTGAAAATAAGTAACTTCTCAGGTGAAGGTGAGTTTCTCTTAACTCTTGGTGAAATAGACATTTCTGAAGCAAGTGTACTGCAGTGCAGACTTTTGCATGTGACTTCCAACTAAACTTTCCTGCCCCCATTAGAAGGTGAGCTCATTGAAAGCAATGGACTGGTTACTTTTCTATATTTATCCCTAGTCCTTGGAGCGGTGTTTTAGGCTTAGAAGGTATCCCCCATCAAAAAAAAAATATTCATTCATTTATTCATAGATTCACTCATTCAACACCTCTGGTGCTGATTAGTATTACAAAACAATGAAAACATTTCAATTAATGGGTAATGTATAAAATATGATTTTGTTGCTGTTTGTCCTTCATTCTCGAAGAGGACCATGACATCAGGAAGGTGATGCCATGACTTGCAAGTGAATTAGATTTAAGAAAGGGAGGACTGTGCAAAGTTACCAGTCTTAGGACTTTTCCTTAAACCCAAACCACTTTGACTCTCATTGATTGGCCAGCAATAGGTCCCAGTCTAAGTCCCATTTGGTCATTGTTTGGGCCCTGATGGTTCAGAGAGAATATAAAATGTTATATTTCAAGTAGAGAAGAAGTTTGGCAGAATGGTTAGTGTGCTAAACTCGAAGTCAGGAAAACAGGTTCAAATCTTGCCTCTGACAAATAAAAGCTATGCAAGGCTTGGCAAATCACTTAACCTCCCTGATACCCTTGCAATTCCCTAAGATTAGGAGTTATATTGCAGGAGTTACATTACAGGAGTTATATTGCAGGAGTGGAAGGAATTCCCCCCAAAACAAAATCATATGTCCTTGAAAGGATAGCTATGTTGTACATTTATGTGAGTAGCTCTTTTCCCCTTTCAAATTAAAAAGGTAAGTGCCTATAAGGAACTGGGAAATGAAGCAATATTTATTTTTTGTATCCTCCTGTAGGGCCATCTCTAGTTGCCCTAATGAATATCTGGCCACTGGACTCAGATGACTCTGGAGGAGAAAGTGATGCTGGTTACCTTGCTCAGATCAAAGTTACTCACAAGTCACGTCATCATCTCCCAGATGTCATGGTCCTCTTCTAAAATGAAGGACAAACATATCCTGTGAGTAGTCCAAGTTGCCTGAATGGAGACCCAGGCAGTTGGGTAAATTAGTTTGGCATCTCTGCCTCTTCAAAGGAAAGTAGATTTTCATGGCAAAAAGCTGCCTAGTTAACTTGGGGTTTACTGGCTACATCTCCTCAAAGATCAAGCCTTAAATCCAATTTGCTCTGGAGCTCATGGACTGAACAATGGGTTTTTTTATTAAAGAGTCCATCTCTTGACTCACTTTGAAAAGAGGTCTATTCACTGAATGGGTATTACTTCACTCAAAGTGAGAACGTGAAAAAGCTTTAGCCTAAAAGAACCAGGGTCTCCCATTTTATCTCTAGTGGTCCTGATGAATATCTGGCCACTGGACCCAGATGGCTCTGGAGGAGCTGTTGAACTTGCACAGCCCTCCCTCAATCAAATCAAAGTCAATTGCCAGTCCTTTTATCATCTCCCTGATGTCATGGTCCTCTTTGAGAATGAAGGAAAAAAAATACAAGCTAACACAGTGCCTGATATATAGTAAGTACTCCTTAAGGTTTTGTTAGTGACTGAATGGCAGTATGAAGGAATGCATGGACATCTGATCAACCTCCAAGCCATGGTGGTAATGCAGTACATACAGGGATCATGTTAATTCTGTGACACTTTTTACCTAGCAAATCAATAGAATACCACTGTATCTCAGTTCCCTAAAGTTAAAGAAGTTGATACCAGTGCACTCACTGAAGCGAATTACTCATGTGTACTGGGTCTTTAGGAGATTCCTCATCTACAGGAGGGTCTTCAGGATTTTTCCTCTTCTATAAAATGGAGATATTAACAACACCTACCTCCCAGGGTGGCACTGAGAATCAAATGAGATAATAACTGTAAAGGACTTAGTGCAGTACCTAGTACATATAAACGTTAACTGTTCTTATTATTCACAATAACGTGCAAGCCAGAATGAGGTCAAAGGCAGTAGTTTGGATCAACTTCCTCCTCTTCTACTCTCCATGAGTACAAATACTGGCTAAGCCATGTAGAGAGTGGGGAGTGAGAGAGGAGCTGGGGAAAGAAGGGAATAAGAAAATTAAAGATCTCTTACTTCAGAAGGATCCAAATGGTAAGTAAGTCTCTTCGGAAATTTCTACTTCTGAATCCTAAAATTCTCCTTGTTATGACTGATGTGATATTTATAATTGTAACTTTAATGTCCACTGTATGATTTAAATGTCTCACTGCTTGGTGAAGACTGTAAAGGGCTGCTTCTCTCCTGTTTTAATCGTAAGTATGAGAATAAGTGGCATGGAGGAAAGAGTGTGGGATTTTGAGTTCCAGGGCCCGCATTCAAATGCTGGTTCTCTCATTTATTCCTTTTGTGACTTCTGGTTAGTGACTGCACCTCTATGTCCCTCCTCATTTTCTCTATTTATAAAATAGCAGAGTTCAGTTAGATAATCCCTAAGGGCCCTTCCAACTCTAAAGCATTGATTCTATTAACTTTCTATTAGCAATATGGGAGGGGGAGGTAAGTAAAAATTTATCTTGGAAGTCTGTAACAACTAAGATTGGAGTTACAAATATAAACAGCTATATATAGGTATTCATCAACTATTTAGATTCTACTCTAAAAATGGCAAATATCAACGTGAAGCATCAAAGATACAAATATGTATCTAGATGAAGCACCAACTGCTTTGTGGCAGTGGTTCTTTAAGTATTTACCTCTTGAGATGACAGTTTCTAACCCAGTCCCATTAATAAAAGCACGTTTGATAGTCTGTGTTTTTATATCCGTCCAGTACAAACGTTCCTCTGAGGCATCAAAGTCTATGACAGTGACATCATCTATATCTGGGACAGTAAAGGCGGTGATGAAGTTGAAATATGGATTATCTATATCCACTCCTCTTATTTCTGAACGTCTTGCATAAAGAAGAAATTTTTTCATTTCTAGAAAAGAAAAGAAACAATCAGGTATTTTTTGTTTGTAAGGTTGACTAGGTTCAAATATCCTAGAAAGTCTATTTTCACATGATTGTTTAACATATGTTTTTCTAATTACTGAAAGCAATAATTAATATAAAATGGAGAACATAATGCTCATAACTTATTCATATTTAATTAACTCTTCACTGAAATACACTTGTAAACCTAGAATTGTTAAATAATTTTTCTTCTGGTATAAATAAGGAGTTCAAGCAATATCAAATGCGTATGCCAATAACATAAACAAGTATCTTAAAATAGATAAGCTCTAAAAATGTCAAATTTCTAAATTTGTTCTTTGTATGATATCATAATTGAATCTTATTTTAAACTGAATGGAATTTGCAAGAATCTAACAAATCATTCCTTAAGCCATCACTGAATTACAATGAGCTCATAAATTACTTAGGAAATCATGTTTGGTTGCAATTTTCTAAAACTAGTCTTCAAAGGACTGCATTTACTTTCAAAATCATAACTCCTTAACTTATAAACATTAATGAAAAGAATTCCCATCATATTGAATTTATAGGTACCTTCCTTTCAATGAATTGGGAGTAACCTGAATAGGAAGAAGCTTTGCTAATATTTCATTCTTTTTTGTTCTTTAGATTAATTAAGAAACATTATGACTACATATTGTACATATATTGATTCCTTTTAATGAGTAACTTAAAACTAGAAAAGTCATAAAATGTATGACTAAGACACTGTGTTAAGCTATGAAATTCTTTGTCTCCCCACCCTTTTTTTAAAGACATAAAGTTACAAATACACTTTTCATTATTAAAAATAAGACTATTATAACTGCTTTCATAAATTTTATATAAATGTGCTGTTTAAAATCTGTCTTACATCTTGCCAAGTTATATATTGTACCCTATTTTCCCTCTAAATTGTTAATTCCCTCACTAAAATGATGCAAAAATGACTTCAGATGAAGTGCAGGCAGAGATTAAAGCTTTTAAACACTTCTTTGTTATGCAGGCTACCAGCATCATCATTTTCTGATGATACACTTTACACTTATAAATCTCACTGTTTCCCAGAGATAAATTCTGCTAACACACCAAAAGCAAAAGTAACAGAAAACATGAATAAGGTAATAAACAAGCAGCGTGTCCCATATTGCATGTTTTAAAGTGTCTGCCAATCTTTCTGAAAGTAGATGAATCATCAACATTGCTAGGAAATAGCAGTGTCTCAAACATTTTCAAGGATGGCAAATCCTCTTCTGCTTCAGTCAGTGTAAAAATCTGAATTTTTATACCATCTAGAACAATTTAATTTGGATTTGTGGTAAACATTGAAGAACCTTACCATAGCATGTCTTCTTATCTGGGGACAGTTTCATCAAATGGGGGCAGGCACAAGCGGCACTCCTATTGTGATTGATCAGACACATATGTGAGCATGGGCCTTTGCCATCATTAGCTGCACACGGATTGGGAGCTGTAATTACACAGGGAAATATTAACAGTAAAGAGGAAACAATATATTAGACCACCTCTGAGGTGGACAGGGGTTATTCGCTTAATGATTCAAAGTGAATTTCACTCCATAGTTCCCATTAGGAGAGTGATTAATAGGACAATAATAGAAAATCATACACAGTGAGCATATTAATAAAAACATTTTGCCTTACCATAGATCTAACACACTGGGCCAACTCTTTCTGCCGCTACTGAGATAAATGGCACATGTCATAGTACCCTAGAAACACTAAGTATTCCATGAGTTTTTTAAAAAGGATTATTTATTCAATTTGGAAAACAGAAGGAATTCCAGAGAAGCACAATGACTGAACTTAGAATGCAATTACCTTAAGCATAATGTGATCTAGACATTAGGAATTTGAATGGTGGCAAGGGTTTTTCAAACCAACTGGTCTTCTCTTCCAGTATGACAGACACATGCCAACAAACCAACCCTGACAAAGGTCTATGTTTTAAACGTTTCTGAAAAAGCAGCACATATATTTATATTCCCTAAGTAATCCAATCTAGTATCAAAAACCTTGATGTTCAGAAACTTGTTTCTCAAACATTGGGGTAGGCTCTTCTCAGGTATACTATACAATTTTTTAAATTTAAATGAACCTAGAAAAGAAATATATTTTTTTATTGTCACTCATATGTCAAACTTCTCTCTGTGAGATGATCTGATCCCAATGCTGCAGTGAGTTGTATTACAGAAAATTCATCGTACTGTATTTCATTCCTTGAAAGCATGACTATTCATATTGATTCTTCACACTATTTTGAATTCTAATCACATCTTCCAGAGAAAAGCAAATACTTTCCATCATGATGCTATTTTTGAAATCTAGTTTTCTTTAGAGTTGTTTTCTTTTTTGAGAATAAGAATTAAATCAGAAATTACTGGATTTATAGTGGTAGCTGTTATTGTGTAAAGAGTTCTTAGTGCACCTTAGCCTTTTCTTACATTGTGGAATGCATATATTACAGTAGTCAGAAAAGAGTAAAGTGGCTACCACTTCTAAAGGTTGATAAGTTTTGTGCTAATAGCTAGGCCCTATTTAAAAATAAACTACCGCTCGGAGTGACAGACAACCAAACATACAAATGATTCTTTAGAGAAAGAATTAAAAGTAATAGCTGGCAATATTCAACATGATGTTTGGCTTTTAAAAACTTTACCATGATTTTATATTTAAGATTCAAGTCTTTATGTTTTCCAGATAATTTTTTAGATGTTCATAACAAAATATGGGAAACGATGAAACATCAGCTACAGAGAACATACAGAGGTTCCTTAGCTAAAGGAAAAATTTAATATTATACATTTTTGACACTGCAGATTTCATGCTGTCTTTTTGAAGTTGATTATCTTCAAAGATAGCCACACTCTTCAGAAACTTTTTTGCTCAAATGAGAAGTTTAAAATGTTTCTTTAACCTTATTCATTCACGATGTAGATCTGAGATTGATACAAAGAGTAACCACTCAGTATCTCCACTTGAGAAAACATTTCTGTTTTTCTGAGCAACCAGGGTCTTAAGTTCTAGAACATTTTTTAAACTAGTGGTACAAAGTAATTTTTTTTCTTGCGAGGGCCCAAAGCATGAAGGATCTTAAAAAAACTCTAATACTATTTTCCCCAGATGATAGATGACAGCAATGAATAATTAGTTATGCATTTTCACATGGGAAATATAAAGTAAAGCTACATTTATGTCTTTGATGAAAAAGCCAAAGGGAATCCAAAGACTTAGAAATAACTCATTCTCCTAAGGAAATCAATTAAAGAGGAATAAAACATTTTACAAATTTATTTGGCACAGTCAAAAAGGGAAAACGGGGAACATGATATTTCTCTTGACAAATAATTAAAAATCAAAGGAAAAAGTAGTTGAAAATAAGTTCAAATAATGGGTTTGGATGGGAGTATATAATGCAAATATAAAAGATATTCACTTTAAGGAGTTCAGTGTGTTCTTATGTGTATATGTATATAAGTAAGCTTAACAATTAAGAAAAAATAAACATAAAAAGCATAAAAATATCATCCCAATTCCATAGTCTTTAATAAAGAAGGACAAATAAATTAGCAAACAGAAAAAAGTAAAGAAGATGCTTTAGTTCTGTATGCTTTACTTCTCTCAATTAAACTGAACTAACATTTATTGTTTCACTTTTGTGCCCTTTTCTTTGTGTAGTTGAAAGGCAACTTGGTTTAGTACAGAAGTATCAAAAACTAGAAAAACTCCTTGTGACAATACCAGATTAAAATACAATTGAAAAATGTTGATCAAAATAAATAAAAATACAACATAATGGTAATTATATAAGGGCAGTAGGGATCCCTTTCTATTTGAGTCTGACATCACCAATCTAGTTCAACTTCCTAATTTCGCAGATGAGGCAAATGAAGTCTCAAGAGATTAAGTGGTTTATTCACAGTGACACAGAAAGTGACACAATGCAATCGGAATTCAGGTCCTTTGATCTTAGATTTGGTGGCTTTTCCCCTGCACCACACACAGTTTCAGATGATAAGGTGAAAAGGTCATTTGCTTTTATGTTTGAAGATTGGTGTTACCAATTAAATGGCAGACTACATCTTCCAAATTTGCATTGCAAGTGGCTGAAGCAACAGCTATAAATAAATATGCTCATTTGATAGCATACATTGTTGAAACTGGTGTTAAGGACAAATTGTTGCTTTGGAAATCTATTGATGCCTCATCAAAAGAAAATATCAATATAAATGATTTAGTACATAGTACTCATCTTACCCAGCACCTTCTCCTTGAGATATATAATTCATGATGTACATAGAGGAGACTCCTGGACAATTTAAAAACTTTGACCATCCTCCTCTCCTTTTAATTTCTCAGTCTCAAATCATCATTTTCTATATTTATGTTATTCTTTGTTTCCATTCTCTACACTTTCTATATTCCATGGACACTTTCGTTTGAATTATATGTTAACTTAATTTGGAGGATCTTGTTAATTTCTTCATAGAATTTAACTCTTTAATAAAGGGAGTGTGAATGTCCTTTGTAACAGAAGATGGTGTAAAAAAGGCAATTATTTTCATTGTTTGCTTAATAAGAGGAAAAAATGTCCCTTCAATATATGTATGTGTTTATATATATATATACACACATGTATATATATATATATACACACATGTATATATATATATACACACATGTATATATATATACACCTCCATACACATAATACATACATACATATACATATACACACAAAAACAAATACCTATATATATAAAATCCATCTGTGCGTATGTATGTATAGTGAATCGGCCTCATCAAGTTCTTTATTAACCTCTCTAAAGAAAGTCTATGAGGCATTTTTCCTTTAGCTGCTATTTCTTTATCTTTTGGTTTCTCAGAAGAAGAAAAATTAAGGTAAAGAACAATAGAAAACTTCATGGTGAATATGAAAATAACGCATTTATTTTTAATGCTTTAAGGTGTGTAAAGCATTCTACATATGTCATCTCGTCTGGTTCTCCCAACAGCCCTGTGAGGTAGGTACTATTGTCATCTTCATTTTGCAGATGAGTAAACTGAGGCAGGGAGCAGTGAAGTGGTTCCCTGAGTGCTAGAGAGCTAGTAATCCTTAGAACTTCTATACCTTTCTTTATGTCTTACAGCTGGACTCTAATCATGTGTATTGTCTCCTCAATTTAGATTGGAGAACACTCAAATTAGTCATGGAGAACAGGGACTATTTTTTTTCCTATTTGCATCTCTAGCACTTAGCATAGTTCATGGTATATAGTAAGCAAGCACTTACTAAGTGCTTTATCATGCATTCATGAATGCTTCCCTCAGTGAACAGCATGGGCTTGGCATAGCAGAACTCCTTAATAAGTATCTGTTAAGTGATAAATGATAAGTGATAAATGCACTGGTGCATTTGAGCTTCCTGTTCTTGTATATTGAAATATTCATGTTGGTCAAATTCATAATAAAAAAATTTTTTTTAAATATTCTAAGTGATATTTCTTTATATTCTCTTAAGATCATGACATGGAACAGAACTATTCCAAGTCTTTCTATTTGGATTCCCTCTTACGAACCCTGATAGTAGGGTTTTGAGAAGATATATGTATCATCCTTCCATATCAGAATTAGGAAGTTCATACTTCTTTAGTTCTATATCATTATTTGTTTATGTTTAACTTAATTTCTTTTGAATCATGTGTTTGAGAATTTCTATTTAACTAGTGTTTTCATCAGGAATGCTTATTTCATTGCATTTCTTTCCTCACTTCACTCTACCCATATAGGATTGCACTCAGTTTTGCTAAATAATTTGTTTTTAATTGTAAATTTATATCATTTGCCTTATGGAATTTCATATTGCAAGGGCTCTACTCATTTATATTGGTAGATAGTAAATTTTTTGTGATCCTGACTATGGCTACTCAGTATTAGATTCTTTCTTTCTGACTATTTACAATATTTGAAGCATTGAATTTTGGCTATAATATGCATAGGCATTTTAATTAGGAGGTTTCGTTCAGAGTTTTTTTTTTCTATTTTCACTATGTTCTCTGGTTCTAAGACTTTTGATCAGTTTTCCTTTAAAATTTCTTGAAATTTTATGTTTAGATTCTTTTTTTCCCCTTTTTTTGATCATGACTTTTAGGTGGTTCAGTGTTTCTTGTATTTATCTCTCCTTAGTAGTTTTTAAGGCAGTTGGTTTTTTTTTGCTATGATATACATTCCATCTTCCATTTTTTCAGTCTTTTTACTTTGAATATTTCCTGTCTCATGAAATCATAATCTTGGTTGGTGACATTTTTGCACCTCTTACAAAGGATGGGGAACCTGTAGCCTTGAGGCCACATGTGGCCCTCCAGGTCCTCAAATGCAGTCCTCTGACTGACTCCAAACTTCACAGAACAAATCCCCTTAATAAAAAGATGTGTTCTGTAAAACATGGACTCAGTCAAAAGACTGCACCTGAGGACCTAGAAAGACACACATGGCTTTGAGGCTGTAGGATTCTCACTCCTGCCTTAAACCAAGTCATTAATTCCCTTTTCAATTTCTTTAGCTCTCATTTCTTTTCCATTTTTCCCCTCTAGTACTGTTATCTCATTTTATTTAAAAAAAAATTAACTTTCTAAAGCACAAACAAAACTCGTCTCTTCCAGGAATTCTAGTTGAATTTGTGCCCAAGCTGTGTTTCTCTTTGAGGTTTTGCTTGTAGATGTTTTGAAATCATTCTCTTCTTCTGAATTCCTATCTTATACTTCCTTGTTGCCATAACAACTTTTTATAGTGTGATTCATTGGTTTTCTTCCAGCCTACTTCCTAATTTTTCAGGCTCTGCACACTTCTAGTAGGGATGTTTGGATTATGCTTACCTCCTCTTGGGTCTTTCTGCTGCTTTGGGTATGTTTTGACAGTTGTCTTATTAGAGGATCTCAGAGACAGCTCAGGCTAGGTATGTGCTAGCTTTCCATCCTCCCTAAGTGACCTGATCCAGGGTAAAGTCTGATTATGGTCTTCTTGACCTGAGCTATGCAAGTTCCTGATCTGGGTTTGGGTCTGAGAAACCATAGTTTTGCCCTTTTAGGTGGTTCGAGTTAGTTGGCTGGTTATTGTCTTTTGTGCTTGAAGAGGGCCAAAATGACATCACTATGATAAAGTGAAATTTCACTGTGGCAGCCACTGTCATTTGTAATTATAATACTATATAATTTTTATTGTCATGATAATCCTTTAAAGTAGAAGTTCAACAATTATTGTTCCCATTTTACAGATAAGGAAAAAAATTATCTGATCAGACCAATATGAGCTCAGAATGCTCTACCATAGGTTGGGCACAGATAGTCTATGTGAATATTTGGGGTAGATATCCCAAATTTAAGCATCTTGTGTTTACTTTGCACTGTCTCAATTCTACTTTGCACAAAGAGCACAGCACCCTTTTTGATATGGGCATATCATGCTGAGTGGTCCTGTTCCAGTGTCTCCAGTGTTGCACAGTCAAATCCAAAGTTCTTGAGAAAAACCTTGAGAATGTCAAATAGTTCCAGTAGAGTGGTACTAGATTCAGCTACTATTAGCTAGCTATGAAGTTCTGCAGGTTCCAAGTGTCAGAACTGCCGTCTCCCTTTTTGTCTGGGATCCCTGCATTGGTTATTCAACTGTAGGTTTCAGACTAGACTGAGAATTGGAAGTGAGTCACTATTCTGCTCCTGGGGGTCAGAGCAGCAAGCTCCTGTTTGCTTCTGAACTTTCTCCATGATTAGTACACATACTAGTAACTAACATTTCTCCTCATCCTTAGACTCCACCTTTAGATGCAGGACTCTTTTTTAGCCCAACCTGGATCTATGGCCTAGAAGAGCATAATGAATAACAGAGATACAATTGGATTTCTATTCATGCACCTTCCATGAGGTTGACCCCTTTGTGCAGACATAGATTCAGAAGATCTTTGATACCAATCTCTACCACTTAAAATAGTTGGTTGATATTAGGCAAGTTACTTCATGACTTTGATAATTTTTTCCTTATCTTTAAAATGGGAACAATAATTGTTGAACTTCTACTTTAAAGGATTATCATGAGAATAAAAATTATATAGTATTATAATTACAAATGACAGGTGCTGGTGTTGCCAACAACGGGCAAGTCTGTGCTCAGGTTGGGGAGGGGAAGCAAGATTAACTAGTACAATTCAAATAAACAGTTCTAAACTGTATCTGAACTCAATGCTACCGGCAATACTTGCTCTTGAACTGATATGTTTTCTGGAGGTAGGGTAGAGAAATGGGTTCTAGAATAGTAAAATGAACTATGACACAAACAGAAACTCAGACAGTTCATAGCATGATGACAACCTGGAAGGAGACCCAAGACAAGAATTACAAGAACACCCTGTGTCTCTCCTTCTACATCCCTATCCCCATTAGTGCATTGCTCCTTCCTTTGAATTACCACAACTCTTCAGTACTCATTCTATTCCAATACCAGTCTCTAATGCTACTTTTGTAATGGCAAATAAAGTAGGATCTTTTATTATTCTTGTTTTAGACAATCAGGTGCCTCTGATTGACTCTTACCTTTGAGTAATCAAGAGTCTTTAACTAGAAACAGTGTGTGTGTGTGTGTGTGTGTGTGTGTGTGTAGTAGAGTTTTAATCACACATGTGCAAATAGGCTCTAACCAATCAGATACAAGTGGGCTCTAGCCAATCAGATGATGACTGGAACTGTACATAAAGAGAGCCAGAGCTGAGAGAGGCAGACTGAAGAGAGCCAGCATTGAAGGGGTGAGTCAGCATTGAGAAGAGAGCTGAGAGGAAGACTTCTGATAGTGGAAGATCTCGGATAGCAGAGAGGAAGACCTATGAGAGCCAAGAGAAAGCCCTGTCTGTTGATCTGTGTTGATTTCTCAGACAGAAGTCCTGTCTGTTGATCTTTATGAGTGAATTGTGATAATGGTGCTGGTGGTGTGTGTTGGTATCGTTGTTGCCCTGCTGTGCTTTGTTTTCTCAGAGACAAAAGCTAAGGAGTGGAGCAGTCCTCATGAGCTGAGACATGGGGCAGGAACAGAGAGCTGCCTACGTGTGAATCCAACAAAGAGCTGCATACATGTAAATCCAGGTGAGAGTCTGGAGTGGTCAGTGCACAGAGGAAGAGCCCTGGGACTTGGAGGTCAAGCACCAGGTTAAAATGAAAGAGGACTATAGCAACCTCCTGTTTGATAAACCCAAGGACCCCAGCTTCTGGGATAAGAACTCACTGTTCATCAAAAATTGCTAGGAAAACTGGATAACAGTGTGGTGGAAACTAGGCATAGACCCATGCCTGACACCATACACAAGAATCTAGGTATATTGATACCATGGACAAATTGGAGGAGCAAGGAATAGTGTATTTATCAGATTTATGGAAAAGGGGAGAATTTTTTACTAAAGAAGAGATAGAAAGTATTATGAAATGCAAGATGGATAACTTTGATTACATTCATCTGAAAAGTTTTCGCACAACCAAACCCAATGCAACCAAAATTTGGAGGGATGCAGTAAATTGAGAAAGAATTTTTACAGGGAATCATAAAAGTGCTTTGGATTATTACACAAAACTGAATTTCATCCACCTTCTTACTGAGCCAGGAATTCTGCATCTCTCTAAGCTTTGTTTGTACTTTACTTTTGATGGAATTACATGCTGCCTTTTTAGGGGTGAATGAACTATCCTGCTGGTATGTTCTGTGGAATTCTCGTTTTTGTTTAACAGTTTTTGGATTTCTCCATCACTTTCATCAAACCAGTTGGTGTTTGGGAGTGTTGTGACCCAGATGAGCAAATGCAATGGTGTACACCAAGTCTCTGAAAGCTACCCACTCCTTTTCTGTTCCACTATTGCCAACTGTGTTTACACTACTCACACTCAGAGAAGAGCTCTCATTCGTTGACATTAATTCTTCTGGCAGTCATTTTGCCTTGGTGGTGGCACTTTTGATGAATGTGAATATTTAGATTGGAAAAATAAGTCTATCATCAGTCCAGCACTTTGCACCACACATTGCCTTTATCACTTTCACATCCTATCTGTCTCTTACAGTCACATAGTTTATTAGATACCAATGCTTGCTGCAAGGGTATATTCATGAAGCTTTATTGCATTTGGGTAAATGGAAAACAGTGTTGGTGATGAGAAGGTCATGTGATGCACAAGTCTTCAGTAGCAAATGACCATTGTTCTTGCTGTTTCCAACTCCATTCCTCCCTAGGACTCTGCCAAGTCTGGTAGTCTGAGCCTACTCTAGCATTGTCACCTAGAATTACAAGCTTATCCTCTTTTGGAACATTGCTGATAAGGGTCTCTAGGTCTTCATAAAATTTTTCTTTGACTTCATTAGGGTTCTTCATGGTGTGAGTATAGGCACTGATGATGATGGCATGGTGTTTTCCTGCAAGTGGCAATCACATTGTCATGAGCCTGTCATTCACTCCTTTTGGCAGGCGCATCAGCATGCTGACTAGATTAGTTTGAATGCAAAATGTATGCCAGCTTCATGGCACACCCCTTCACTGCACCCACTCCAGAAAAGTAAGTTGACGTTCGTTTGCCAGCTTGCTTCACTCAGGGCTGCTATTTGGATGTGATACCTGTTGAGTTCTCTTGCAATAAGAGGAGTTTGTCTTTCAGGTCTAGTGGATTTTGTGTTGTCTATAAGTGTGCACATGATGGTGCAGTGCTGATGGTGAGTGGAATCATCTTTGCAGATGTTTTTGTACATTTTGTACATTTCTTGGTGTTTGGACCACAGAGTGGGATTCCCTGCCTGCCACAGTAATTAGGCCGGGGTTGTGTAAGCAGACAATTTTTAAGGCACCTTTTCTAGCTCCCTTCCTCACACCAGGAAATAAGCCATGCGATCCTTAAAAGGCTGCTCAGACATTTAGGGGGCTGCTGAGTCGCACTGCTGTTTCCAGTGAGAAATGACCCCATGGCCTGGGCTGCCTGTGTGCAGGGTGGTGACTACAGCTCCCAGTGTATCCACCCCTGCTGTTTCATCACTTGCCTGTCTCCATAGGACTTTGAGGCATAATAGTATAATGGTATGGGTGATGTCTTTTGATTCCTGCGTAAATTGGATTTAAGTGAGGCAGAGTTGCATGAAGTTGTCAGCCTCATTCTCTCCCCCAGAGTCATCATTGTCCAGTGACAGGACAGAGTCAAGACGACTGGTGATGGCTCAGGATGCAGTGGATGACCTTGGCGTCTTCAGTTCCTAAACAAGCTCTAAGCACTCCACATCACCTGTTTCAGTTGCCTTCATGGCCGTTGAACAAATTGTTCTAATTCACCCATTCCACCAGGGGAAGTCTCCACATGCTTGGGGTAGACACCATCCTAACTTACCAATAGGTTTGAGACCCATTGGTTACCCTCAACCTGGTTTGTCCAGGTCTGCTTATGGCTTACCGTGTGGCTGCTGCACATGCTTGGAGTCACAGGTGAGAGTTGGGTGAAATAGGTGGACACTGAAGGTGGAAAGTATCCTGAAAAAGGCTTGGGAGTCATCACACCAAAGGTGTTGGTCCTCTCTGAACACAGCCTACACCCCAAATGATGAATGATAAGATATATACTGATTGAATTTGTTTTACTTAAGGATGTTGCTATGAATGTCATGCTTTACTTTAAACAATGCTTAGTTTGTTGTTGAATAAATACAGAGCTCATTATAGTATGATTAGACCCTTGAAATCATTCACAGCTGCAGTCCTCAGGTCAGCTGCCTGTGATAGGCTTTATACCTTCCAACTGCCAAATACTATCTATCTAATCTTACTGATTTCTGGAAATCCAAAATGACTCTGAAAAAGTTTTCCTTGATCACTTCCCTCCTTGTTTTAGAGGAAACTTTCTAGGGCTACAAAACTTGCTAGGGTGGCAGCTTTAGACTTGTATGTCTACAAGCCTGACAACACCCTTTCTCCTGGGAGAAGACATATAAAGCACTTTGTAAATTATAATATTCTAAAAACATGTAAGATATTCTTAAGTTTTTCTGCATATGGCCATGAAGGATGCAAAGAGAAAAACCTGGTCCCTGCCTTCATGAAACATGCATGTGAATAACTACTCTGTAAGGCATAATATAAAAGTGCAATGAATTGTGCAAAGTATTATGGAAAACCAGAGAAGAAAGAC
This sequence comes from Potorous gilbertii, assembly GCA_028658325.1. Taxonomy (NCBI): domain Eukaryota; kingdom Metazoa; phylum Chordata; class Mammalia; order Diprotodontia; family Potoroidae; genus Potorous; species Potorous gilbertii. The sequence goes on along the minus strand of JAQQSK010004082.1, from coordinate 201,064 downwards.
ATCATTTCTAACTGAAAGAACGGGAATAATATTTGAATTGGGCCTTGATACAGAGTAAGAATTGAATACATGGACCTGGTGGATGGGAAATGTAGTGGATAGAACAGTGTGAATAAAAGCATATAGATGGGAAATTATTTGAGTATTGTGGAAAAATAATTCTGATGAAAGCCAAAAGTAAATAAAGGGGATTTGTGCTTGGAAATTTTAGTAGGCTAATAGTGAGACAAAAAAATTTAGAATTTATTTAGTATATAACAGTGAACAAAGAAATATTTTTGATCAAGGAGGTGACATGATTAGAGCCTAAAGATGAAAATTTGACATGTGACTAACTTGGATTGAATCAGGGATAGACTAAGCAGGGAGAGCAGAGAGGCAGTCATGTGACTGCAGTAGTTTGCACAAGAAATAATGTGTATCTGAGCCAGCATGTTGGCAGTGGGGATTTAGGGCAGGAAATAGATTTAAGGGATATTAAAAAGCCACAACTTCTAAGCTTTGTTGACAGATTGGATGTTAAGAGGAGAGGCATCAAATTCTGAGATTTACACCTTATTTGGCTAGGAAGATGTTGTCAAAAATAAGGGTTTTAGGCAAAAGGGCAGATTTTATTTTCTGCTACTGCTCTCTTTGGATCCAGACAGATGCCTGGTGGTGAAGGAAAGTCTCTGAGGTCTACTTCTATCAAGGCAATGTGCCCAACTCCCTCTCCTAGGTGCCTATCAAAGCACCAATGTGTATATCCATGATACATGGAATTCTTGATGAAGAAAAAAATCAGATATTTTGACATATCGGCGGCTCTATACATCTTCATGACTGATCCTATTTATTTGTGTGTTTTGGCATTATGGAGGCATAGATCTCTCTACATGATCTACAGAAAATGTTTAATTATATTAGACTTAATAGCTTTATGATTCTTACTGATATGGTACAGTTCAACCTTTGAATTGATTTTTCCCCCCAAATTATGGCATAAAAAGTTATAAAAATGCTGATTTAATAGAAATATGATTTAAGCAGGTTTTCTAGAAATAAAAATGTCATTTTTTTTTACTGTCTACATTTTGATCTTAGATGAAGCAATAATTGCTTAGGAAGTTATATTATTTGTATACTAACTGAAAAATAAAGGTTTAAAATTAAAAGGATTCTTATGTTGTCCTATATAAGCTTTCTTTACTTTAAATAAGTTATTATTAATATTTTTTGTTTCTTGCATCACTATGGTAGCTTACATACTACCCTCCTTGAGAACCATCCTATAAGACAGTTTGTGTATGTGTGTGTGTGTGTGTGTGTGTGTGTGTGTGTGTGTGTGAGAGAGAGAGAGAGAGAGAGAGAGAGAGAGAGAGAGAGAGAGAAGTCACTATAAATGATTCATACACTGAAAAATGTCTGAAAGCATGTGCAATGTATAATACCTGTGGACTTCCCTTCTCCATGAAGTGGTAGAGTGGAGATATTTTCTCTTATCACTTTATTTGAGTCTCACATATAATGTGGGGATACTGTATTAGACTCTGAACTGAAGCCCAAATGAGGTCAAGATGAAATATAGGTCCACAAACATTAATGATGAAGTGTAGCTCAGCATACAATTGGGATACAATTCATCTTTCACATATATAATTTTCCATATTGTTGCAAGAGTAATCAACTTTGCAAAATCAAGACCCAACCCATTAAAAGGAAAGTTTTTGCATAATTGTCTTACACCATGAAGACAGACCACATAGTACTTCATTATTGCAAAAGCACTAATTTTCTCAGTCCAAAATGTTTTAAAGGGTATGCAAGTGAAAAAGTATCATTTTTATGAATAGTCACAATAAAGATAATTAAATTAATTTTATAATAAAAATATCCTAAAACAATATTTGGTGGATATTAAAAATATTCTAAATACATCAATCTCTGGTTTTCAAATTTATTCTCTGCTCCAAAATTATAAGGTAATTTTATTTATGTAGAAATTAGAGCTATAGATAATGAGTTTGCAAAAAATTAAAAAGAAGTCTACATGACAAATGAAATAAGAGAAAGTAAAGACATGCTTAATCACTTTCTTGGTCTATGGAAACAATTTTCATTCTCTTTTAAAGTTCTTCATATCTAAGTATGAATGGAGAAAGAACCAACTGCCATGGGCAAGCAATGAGACATTTGGTCTTAATCTGAATAAGAATTATTAATATTGTTTAATGATGTGATGATGAAAAAAGCATTTGTACTTGATATTTTATTATACTCTATGTGTGAATAGTGTTATTTAGTTTACCAAATAGAGTTATGCACATTTTTCTCCCATTCATAGCATTGTTTTGTGTGAAGCAGTTTTCTCTTGTAGTTGTTATAAAGACAAAATACTGATCCCAATAGTTGAAAAGAATTATGAGTGACAATATAATTGATGATGTTATGGATAGTATTTTGTTATAAATAGAAAATTAAAAATAATTCATCAATTAATTTATTATATGTTTAAGTTTTTGTGCACTACACAGAGCTTCTTAAACTATAGGTTGTGACCCCATATAGGGTTATGAAAAATTTGGCAGCAATAAAATGATTCTGAATGTGTAGTGATCAAAAATTAAAAATAGAATTTCTAACGAATCTGACATGTATGTGGCAGTGCTTGTCTATGTTGCAGCCTTGGTTCTAAACACAAAGCATGCGCTTTTGCACTGTGTATACATGTAAAGCCAAAGAAAGCTGCTAAAATGAGAAAAGGGATCACTAGTAGAAAAAGTTTAAGAAGTTTTTCACTATATAATATAAATTATAATCTATTTCTCATTTTATTTGAGTAAAATTTGTATTATTTATATTGATTGTTTTATGGAAAATGGAGGCCACTTTTTTGGAGGGGTGAAGTAAATGTTACTACATAAAATTTGGAAACTGGTCGGCACAATGAATAGAAAGCCAAAAATTTGCACTTTTCACTTTTTGGTTTTGGGAAATTGCTCAACTAAATAGCAAATTATTTTGATCATTTTGGACACTGGAAGACCTCACATTTCAATTCCACTCTTTCTAACTTCTAATTCATGTTTCAAAAATAAATACAAGTATTTACTGAGTAATATAGGTAACAATCTATATGTTTTAGCACTCACATAAGAGGACCATAATATCTTTACACTTCTAATTTGAAATCCTATTGGCACCTTAAATTTAATGCCTAAAAGAAGCTTATTGTCTTTTTTTCTACAGCTGTCATTCCTGTTTATTTCACTATTTAATCTTCCTACTTCATGTAAGTAGAAAGACTAAAAAATGACTTAAAAGTTTTAGTGAGCTCCATTATCTATCAAATTGAGAGAAATTATTGTTAATAATCAATTATAGGGAAGATCCAGGCTTTTCCTCTGTATTGCTTTCTTGTTCAAAGCCAGCCTGATTTCAACCAAAAATTTATCCCACCTAGATCATCTTATCTTGGTAAATTCTTGCCCAGTTAAACTTACATTTGGGTGGAGATAAATTCTTTGATTAGATTCTTGTGACTGGGCAATTTAAAAATAAATAACATAAAATTATATCCTCCAGTTGTCCATTAGAATGGTTCTACCTGTCATTGCAATCTTGCTTTAACCAATTAGAGTTGATTGCCACCTTCAGAAACATTCACTCTTCCAAGGACATATAAATTGTAAGCCCACAACCATAATTCAATTTTAGTCCAAGAGAGAAACTATCAAATGACTATTTATTTTAATAAAGGCTAGCATTATTAAGAAAATTGTTAATTACCATGAACCATGTCTCTGGAACTTTTTAAACATCACAAAATACATTTCAAACTCTTAGCCCAAATATGGGAGATAATAAAAAATGAATACAATGTAAAATCAAGGTGGGCATGATGACTAAGACTCAGTAAGCTTAGCAGTACTTCTATATATTGATTCTATATATTGATTTCTATATATTGATAGAGTATTTTTCCTATTCTATTATAATTCTCTCCTTCTCCTTCCCTTTCCCCTAGCCAAACCACTACCACAAAATGTGGAGTTAATTTAAGATGCATTTCTATAGAATATTTTTTGAGTTACATGTCTAGGTTTCTGTATTGATCATGCATTTTTGCTTATTGTTAATGGAATTTTGCTTCTTTATGGGCAGATCTTTCCCATCCATTGATAGACCCATGTGATCTGTTTAAGTTACATGGAAGTCTGAGCCACATGAGTCAAGTCATATAGAATAGGAAGGGGTAGAGGAGGAAGCGGGAAACAGAAAGAGGCAGAGCTAGAGCAGAGCTGAGAGGAAATGAAAGTTAGGGAGAGAGAGAAAGCAGGCTGGTTGTTTTGAGTGTGAGTGAGAGGGCTTGTTTGCTATTTGTTTAAGGGAGGTGTTTGTGAGAAGCCTAACAGTGGGAAGACTTAGGGCTAGTGTTGTTCTCTGCATTGTTGTTGTGTATAGATTTTGTTACTATGATAAATTTGGCTTTCTGGTGTTTGAATGAATGTTTTGGTTCTGCCTTCCATGTGGAGAGTCTGTTGAATTTCAGGTTTCAGAATTGCACTGAGATATTCATGGCCACCGTAGGTGCTGTGAATATTGTTGGCACTATAGTTTCCTCAAATGAAAATAAGTAGGTCTAGAACTCTCATACACATACTGAAGGTATTAAGTGTACACTAGGGATTGATAACTTTTTTTTCTCACAAAGAAAATGCAAAAGAAGCAAAGAACTCAGAGTACTCTATTAACATGTATGTCAATCAAAGGAGTTAATATGAATTTATGACCAGAAAAAGAAAGTGCACAACCACTCTATTTATGTAATCATCAAAACAGTTATTTTTGTTTTTAATTTGATTATGTATCTTATATTTCTAATATTTAGCCATGCTTATATCCCTTCAATAAATCCAACTTAATTACTATACATATATACATGTGTATTTTTTGCTAGGATTTTTTTTATATGTATGTTCATTAGTGATTTTAAACTATATTTCATTTCCTTTTCTTTACCATTCCCTAATTTGGGTATAAAAATTCAATTTATTTCCTGAAAAGATTTTGGAAGGTCACTTTATCTTCCCAAAAAATTTTGTGTAACATAGACATTAATTTTTAATTACATGTTTAAACATTCATATAAAAGTCAATCCAGTTGACTCTCCTTACCTTTGAGTAGCTCTTTTGTAGCTAGTTCAATTTAATTTTCTGAAATTGGGGTAATATTTCTAATTCACAGTCTGTTCTTTTAGATTTTCTATATTTTTTTAATCTTCCACTTTTTAACAATCCTCAGATTTGCTGACATCTAACTGTGAAAAGTAGTTTTCAAAATAAAAAAAAAATTTCACTCTTTTAACTAAAATATTCATTAATTTTTTTTTTGGTTAACTTAATTTTTCTCTCTCTTCTTTTTGGTCAGCTACAGATTGGTTGACCTTATAATTGGGTTAACTATTATTGGGTTAACCCTTATTATTGGATTAATATCTCAAGAACTAGCTTTCATGATTTTTAAAATAAATTCAGAAAATTTTAAATCTACTCTCTTACTTTCAAGATTTCCTCTTTGGGACTTATTTTGGGTTTATTTTTGTTTTGATTTTTAAATTATAAATTGAATTCAATATTCACATTTTTCTAATATGTTAATATATTTTCTCAGAGATATAATTTTTCCTCTGAGGACGGCTTTAGCTATAAATCAGAATTCATGGCATTTTGCCTTAATGTCATACTGTTTTTAGCATAGTTGTTAATAATTTCTATGATTTATTCTTTGAACCAGTCGTTATGAGTGTTATTGTCAACTCTTCATTTAGGTCAATATCACATTGTATTAATAATTATTTTTGTTATAGAATGAAAAAGTATGTTTCATTTTTCATATTTCACTTTTAAATATTAATTTTTAATTTCTCTGTTCCTGAGCACGTGTTCTTTTTTTAAATGCTGCAGGTTACTGAGAAATGTATATGTTCTTTAATGTTCCTCTTCAAAATATTCATAAAGCAATAGAAATTCTATGTATCAATATGAAACTTAGGGATAAAATAGCAGAATGGCAAATTCAATTTAAAATAACTATAAAGTGCCCCCCAAATCTGGGGGTCATTTTAACAAGGCAAAATAAAGGCATACAAATACATTTGCAAAATATCCCTAACACAAAAAACTACTACTTAATAACTGTGGCAACATTAACAATTCATTACCCCTGTTTTGGTCAGACCAACATAATTAAAATATTGATACATACTAATTTAATGTTCAGACAATTGTATACTAGTCAAACCAAGAGGATTTAGAAACCCTGATAAAATAATAACAAAATTTATTTGCAGAAACAAAACGTTAAGAATTTCAATTAAACTTTTCCTTCAAATAGGAACGAAGGGGAGATGACTCATTCAGACCTCAAATGATAACATAAAGAAATAACCATCTAACATATTTGAGTATAATTTTTTTAAAAAGTAAAATGGTGGAATAGACTAAGGAAGAATTACAAACAATTGCAACTGAACAAACCAATATTCAATAATATTTGAGGAAGGCTTCCCAAAATTATTTACATAGTTGTTAATTATTTCTATGATTTATTTCTTCAGTCAGTAATTAAAGTCCTATTATTAAGTCCTCATTTAGGTCAATATATATATTTTAAATTTTTCCCTGTATACATCATTATTTTTATTATATTCAGAAAAAAATGTTTAGTATTCCATATTTCACTTTTTTATACATTAATTTATAATTTCTCTTCTCCTGAGCAATGTTCAACACCTTCAAGGAAAACTAAAAACTAAAGTTTTCCAGAAATTAGGTTTAGATCATTGACATATACAATAATCTCAATAACTATGAGACCTTACTATTAAATATAACACCATTTTTTATCTAGTTGTTTTGATTCCTCTCAAGATAAGAGACTTTGGCTGTTGTTGAATAATCCTCTTCCCATTGGATCTACTCATCTAAATAACTCACTACAATATTGAGAGGTGGTAAATCTAGATTTCCTTCCTTGTCCCTTTCTCTAGTTGTTGGATTTGTTCTCCAAAGAGGATATGCCTTAGGAACTATGTGAATGAGCCTCTACTTTCACTCAAGGGTTAATGTTTTACTGGGAAATTCCCTTATCTAATTAAGAGGTCTGATTCCTGAACTTTGGTACTTGGGGTTACCCACTAGACAATTTCCCCCCACCTAGCCTTGTGTTGTTCAGGGTATTTTCTTCCTCTTCCTAAGAGGCTACATTTCCTAGGAAATCACAATGCTTCTCTACAGAGGAGCCTGGATTCAGAAATATCATCTTTGAATTATGCTCTCAGGTGATATGGGTGATGACATGTCTGTTTCTTCTACTTGCTTCTAGAGAAATGCTATCAGTGCCCCAGATGTTGCCATCACTTGACCTCGACAATACATTTGAAGGATTGTTTTTTCTCTGCCCAAGTAGGTAAAAAGCCTTAGTTTGCTTCTGTTCTAAGGCAGTGATGAAGGATTCCTGGCAAGGAGGAGAGAGAGTAAATGTTTTGTCTATGAAACATCCCCCCCTTCTCTCTCCCTGACTCCAAAGAATATAGATTCATTTTAATGCACATTGGTTTGTCTCCTGAACAGAGAAAAGGTGAACAGGTGTTTTAAAAAAAAAAGTGCTCACTTAATGAGTGGGGTTAATATTCCAATAAGAATTTATCCTCCAGAGCTCCAGTCAGTCAATCTTGTGAGATATAAGCCTAGCCACTACAAACTAATCAAAGGTTCTCTGTATGTATTCAGAAAGTGGGTTTGTTCATATTCTATTAGGAGAGATGCCTCTCAATGCCTCCAAAAGAAAGGCTTATCCTCTGTGATCTCAATGAGTCGATAAAGTAACACTTCAAATTCATTAGAATCACACCTAGTCAATTCCCCTTATAACTGAATTCTTATTCTAGGTCTGATGCTAGACACTGTGGGAACAGCAGAGACAAATAAGCTACTGTTTTAGCCCTCAAAGAACTTTAAATCCTAAATTAAAATGTTTAATAGTTTTTTTAAAACATAAAATGCATTTATGTGCAATAATAACTACATAAATAAGCAAGCAATAGAGCAATGTGGTATAAGGGGCAAAAATCCATATGAGTGTGGTGGGATATTCCTCCTTAAAAGATATTGAAAATCAGCCTTGATTGGTTCAAGAAAGTAAAGGCTGAGACAGCTGATGTCACTTCTTATCATCTGAATAAGAACAGTCACCAAGTACTATAGTCTGACACAGAAAATGGATTAGCAAGTCACTATGGACAGCTTGCCCATCTGAATCGACTTCCAGTGTCCTTGATTCATGTCTATGCCTCATTTTATTAAAATGTTAAATCTCAATTACCACACTACCAGTTCAAGTCAGGTCTGGCCTATTACGATATGAAATCTGATCTAGGTACTGCCAATAATTGCATGTATTATCCTGGGTTGGTCAGAGGATTATTTAAGCTTGTTTCAATATCTAAGGTCCATTCTAGCTGAAAAAAATTCTATTATTAAAAAAGACCACAAGAGAAGTAAAAACAAAGTGTTATAAAAGTGAGAAAAAATGAAATTACTTTCAGTGGGGAAGAATCAGAAAAAATAAAATGAAGGAAGAAACATTTGGGCAACACTTTGAAGGACAGGTAAGACTTTTCATATAGAGATGGATGTTACAGATGAGGGTTTGCTTGGAAGAAAGATCATAACTAGGCTGCAGAGGCAGGAAACAGAACTGGAGCAATAAGAACAGGAATAGAAAGGAAGAGATAGACAGAAGAGATATTGTGAATGAAATATTAACGGTTTTTAGTGATAGACAATATAGGGCTTGGAGATAGGCAAGAATGAAAGGCAAGACCTGTAACTTGTATGATATTGGAAAGATCATGGGATTTGAAGTCAAAGGACCTAACTTCAAATGCCAACTTATTATTATACTATTCTTGCTATTTATATGACCTTTGTAAGTCATTAAATCTTTTGAGAACTAATGCCTTGGAGTTTTTAATTTCTACTTCTATGATCCTATGATTGGGAGTGGGGTGAGGGGACAAATAAACACATTAAATGAGATTAGTAAGAATATTTAGCTTGAAGGAAAAAGATGATAATTTGTGCTTTAGATGTGCTAAATTTGAGGACTTTGCTGAACATCCACTTAGGAAGGCTCAGAAGAGACTGAAAATATGAGACTGAAGTTCAAGGGAAAGAGTACTGAGGATAGATCTTTGATGGACCTCCATGTTTAAAAAAGGAGCCAGAGAAGAGAGGGAAGGAATTGTTAAAGTACTGGAACAGTACAAAAGATAGTATAATATCAGAGAATGCAAGAGAAGAAAGAGAAGCATTTTCTATAGTCAAAAACATTAAATGATCTGCTATACTTTTTGATAAAATGGGGGAGATTGTTTGCTGACAGCACGCATGGTGGGATCTTGGAAATAACAATGGAGCATTTCTGTATGTAAGGTTAGTCCAATATAACAAGTGGAATAGGGGTGAAGGTCATTGGAGTAGGAGTCATGAGCTTAAGAAAGTACATCATTATGAATAGACAGGCCCCTCTCAGGAGTGACAATTTTGTGACAAGGACAAGCTGAAGACTAAAAAGAAAGTTGCTACCCTCTATCCTTTTTATTAAAGAATCCCAGTACCATAAAACAATATTTATTTGGTGTCCATTCATGCAAGATACTGTGTTCATCAAAAATTTCTCCAGGATGTTATGATCCAGAAAGGACTTAATGTCTTCTAGTTAATGCTTCAATAAGCATTCATTTTTAAAAGTTACCTAGTTGTTTACTTTTAATATCTTATAGTTCACTCATAGAATATCTTTGTTCTACTGATAAACAAAATGTTTGCATGTGTATGTATATGTTTAAATACCACGGTGCATTATTCATTTTCCTTATTTTCATCTTCAGAGAAAAACGCTATATCATCTCATTATGTACACAAGAGGTATACTGACTTAAGTGAGCTATCCCTTTAATAAGCATTCTTTAGCATTCTTCTATCTACTTAATCATTAGCAAGCTGTAACTACTAACTAAGTGAGATAAATGGACAGTGAAACCACAAGTCAATAAATAAAGAATTTAAGGTAAGAGCGCTAAAGTGGCAGCCAAACCTATGGAAGAGCTAAAAAATGTAGAATTTTTTTCCTAAAAGGTGTAGATGTAAGCTTATGATTATGTTGAGCTATGTACAAGCAAACGAAAATTCAAATTATGCTATGAATCACATTCAAATTCTTGGCCATAAACTTCAGAGTTCTTCAATAATTGACGATAAGTGATAATTAGTCCATTTCTTACCTTGAGACAGTCAAGGTCATCCATCTGCCCATTCTAGGAATTTGAAGAGACTATTTTCATATGCCCAAAGCAACCTACTTTCTTTCTATCAAGAAAGCTTCCTTCCAACCTTTGAAAATCCACTAAAGACCCCTTTTTTAAAAAAAATTTGAAATCTTCCTCAATTTCAAGTTGGAAATCAATATTTCCCTAGTTTCTTGAGGATCATGACCTACCAAGGTAATAGTCTGAAAAATGCAATATTTTAGCACTATTACATGAAGATAGTGCTTTAAAGTTATGTTTAACATGGATTTACTTCTTTCCATAATGAGACTAAATTCTTAGAACTATGTCTTATAATCCTTTTGCACATCCTGTAGTGGTTCGGATGATTATAAAATATTTGACAATTGATTTTCTTTTAAAATTCTCTCTGATTAATTTTTATCATTAATAATTTGTACGTATAGAACTTGGTTGGGTATGAAGCATTTAGCTTAAAACAAGCTATGAGGTATATCATATACATTATTACTCCCGTTTTACTGATGAGAAAAATAGGTGATCAGAGATATCACGAAAATTTTCCCTATTTACTAAAGTCATCTCAGAACTAGGACTGGAGCTTAGTTTTGGGGACTCCAATCAGACATTCTTTGTACTGTACTATATTGCCTTTTATTAGGCATTTCTTTATAAAAAAAGCTTCCATGTGTGATTTGTCAAATATGTTAATGAGCCATTGATATGGGTGCTCCTACTTTGTAGACCACAGTGTGTAGATATCTGTCTATCTGATGTGATTTTTGCCCGTGTTCTTCTAAAAGTTTATCACATGAGGCCTATATAAAATTTATTTTAAAAATGTTTATTTTTAATTTATTGATTAGAATAAGCATTTTTATAACATAATACAATACTCACCTATTTATAAATATACATATATACCCATATAAATATATATTTAGCAAAGTTCTTTGTATATGTTAGGTATGAGGTCTTTATCTGATAAACTGTCTATAAAATCCCCCCCAATTTTCTGTCTTCCTTCTGATGTTGACTACATTTATTTTATTTGTACGAAATCTTTTCTAATTTTGTGTAATTGACATTGTCCATTTTATACCTAACTTTGCTCTTGTTTATTCATAAACTGTTCACCTATCCATAAATCTTATAAGTACTATGTTCCATCTTCTTATTTTCTTGTAAAATCTCTCTTTAAAAAAAAAATCTCTCTTTATATCCTGGTCATGTATCCATTTTGATCTTATCTGGTAAATGGTATAAAATATTGGTCTATTTTTACTCACTATTTTTCTTCTCAGCCTCTCTTTTCACCCTACCCCTGTTAATCTAATTTTCTCCCCTTACCTTCTTACTTAATTTGCCCACCCTCACTTATCTATTCACTTCATCCTCCTAATATTAATCTATACACCCTTCTAAAAGCCCCTCTACCACCCCATCCCCCAGTTTTCTCTCCTGCCTAGAAGTTCAGAAGATGTCTAAACCTCTTCAGATACATATGTGAGTAAGGTTCCAGGCCCTCCCCCCATTCCTATCTACTTCTTTCATATTAGTTCTCCCTTTAACACCCATTTTTATGAGGTAATTTCTGCTTTTACTTTTTTCTATCTAATTTTGTTTTTAGAATCAATTTATCATACACAACTTAGCCCCAACCTTTCTTTTAAACTACTTTAGAAATGATAATTTAAGAATACTATTACTACTAATAATAACTAAAATTAACATTTTCATACATGTTAAGTAAATAGTTTTACCTTAATCATTGCCTTGTAATTGGTCTTCAATATTTTCCTTGTATTTCTTCCAGAATTTTTATATTGAATTTTCCATTGAGTTCCGGGTTCTTTTGTTCCAAATATCCAAAAGTCTTGCAGTTCATCAAATGTTCACATTTTTTTAAATTCAGGATTATACTCAACTTGGCTGGATAAGTTATTTTTGGATGCAACTTTAGATCCTTTGCTCTTTAAAATATAATGTCCCAATACCTATTGTCTTAGAGTAGAACCTGCTAAATCTTATGAAATCCTAATTGTATCTACACAATATCTAAATTTGTGTGTGTGTGTTGCTTGAAATATTTTCTCTTTGACTTTGAAATTTTACCATATGACTATGACATTTTTCTAAGTTTTCTTCCTAGGATCTCTTTCAGGTGATGATTGGTGGATTCTTTCTATGTATACTTTTACTTCTTATTCTAGGACTTCAGGACTTCAGACTTAATTTTCCGTAATAATTTCTTGTAATATTGTATTTTTTTAACATAGCTTTCAGGTAGTCTGACAATTCTTATATTGTCTCTCCTCGATCTATTTTCCAGATTGGTTGTTTTTCTAATGAGGTGTTTGAGATTCTCTTCTTTTTTCTTGTTTTATTATATCTTGGTGTCGTATAATGTCATTCAATTCCACTTGCCCAATTCTAGTTTTCAAGATTTTTTATATCCTTTCTCTAGTAAGTTATCTTTCTTTTCATACTTTTCTCCAATTGCTTTTTTTTTCTATTTTTTCTTTGTTCCTTTTTGTTTGATTTTTGAATTCCTTTTTAAGTTCTTAGAAGTAATCTTCTAAGATTACTTTTTGGGCTTGTGACCATTTGTATTGCTAAGGCAATATTCATAGCACCAATGGTGACTATGAATATGCATGTATAGTTCTGAATTGCATATAGAAGGCAGAAGAAAAGCGTTTATTCAAATACCATAAAGCCAAATCCCAACACCAGAAAGTCAAATCCATCATAGTAACCAAGAAGTCACACACATTATCAGGGCAGGGGACAACACCATTCACAAGCTTCCCCTCCCCACCCCTGCTGGGGCCTTCCCACAAGCAAACACTCACAAACTTGGCTATCTGCTTGACTATGTCCTCACTCTCCCTCAGCTCTAACATTTCTCACTCACTTCCTACCAGCTCTATTCCACCTTTCCTGTTCCACTCATTCAGCAAACTCTTCCCACCACATATCACTTAGCCTTGGGCTTATTAATGGATGGGAAATATCTTCAAATTAAGCAAAAATACACCTTTGATGTTATTATTTAGGGTAGGAGTGGCTTTTTCTTCAACCTCACTATCATCCTCTGAATATGAACACAGATTTTCTGTTACATCCAAGTAGTTAGTTATCAGTGGTCACATTCTTTTTCATTTGCTTACTTATTTTTATTTTTGTCTTATTTTATTTTAGCAGCTTAATATTGTTATTCAGTTTTAATCTCAAGTTTAAGTAACATTGCCCTGGATTGTCAGGTCCTTTTTCGTGTTGTTTTCTGAATTCTATCTCGGGGCTCAACCTTAGGGATTCCTCTCTTCCTTCTCTGAACCTCAGCCACATTGTCCCAAAAATGTCCTTGCTCCCTGTGATAGCACACTCACTGGGTTTGTGCTCACTCCTCTTCACCCACACCCACAGCCTAGGATCATATCTGGTCAACACCGCTAGATCTGACATCTAGAAATAGCAGGGGATTCTTCAGGCTTGCTGCCCTCAGCTGTCTGGTGTTTGTCAGGCAAAAGTTTCTGAAGGGAAAGTTTTTGAAACTATAAATGATGTGAAAGATGAGGTAAAATTTCATGAGGCCAAGTCTACTTCCCTCAGAGTCTACTGTTTGTTGATTCCGTGGAGTCAGCCTGGAGGTGTTTGTACTTCACTCAGACCAAATCTCAGCTCCTAAAGTCTTCTCTGAGGTCCTTTCAGGATGTCTTAGGAGGACAACTGCTTTATCTCTTTATTTTTGTTGTACTACATTCATTTTGTGGCAATTTTCTTCCTGTGGAGGAAGTTTGGAGAGCCTGGAAATTTCTGACCCATTCCACCATCTTCCCAGAAGGCAGAGGTCTATATAACATGTTAAGAGTCCTTCCCTTATTTCTATGGACATCACAAAAGAAACACTGGAGTACACTGGCTTTCTACTTGTCATCTCTAGCTCTCATACCATGACCAGTCTACTTTTTTTCTATCATATAATTCCTTAATGGCATCCTGTTCTTCAGGGCAACTCATTGGTTATATTTCTCAGCCTGACCACATCCACCATGCATCTTTTTGTTGGGTTCTAAAAGGCTTTGTTAGTAAAGCACAAGCTATGGCAGGTTCCACCACATAGAAAAGGCCTCATGAATGACCCTGGGAATGGAGCAAATCCGTTTTTTGAAGATCTACCTAGTAATATCAGAGAGACACATCACCAGTGGCTACTGCCTGATGACTAACATTTTGGCCACGCAAACTATGGAACAAAAGGCAGAGACTGTTGTTTTTGTAATCCTCTAACACCTAAAACTGTTATATAGTCACTTTTTAAATGAAGAATATATAAATTAGAAAATTCATTATTAATAATAGCTAATATTCAATTAGGTTTTACAAAGCACTTCATAGATATTGTCCCATGTGTTCATCATGAAAAGCCTTTGAATTAGGAACTATTTTACATATATGGAAATTAAGATTGAGAGAGGTAAATCCAGGGACATATAGCTAGTGTCTTTCTGACTCTGAGCTCAGTAATCCATCCACTATGCAGCATAGATTCCTCCAGCAATTATTTAAAATGTACCTTTTTAGATATTTAAAACAGCTTCAATTAGTTTGTCAAATCTTTTTTCTTATGTTATGATGTTGATTGTAAGTAAGATGCGTTTTCACTTGGTCTTGAGGACCATAGTCATACGGTTTGCTAAATTCTTTTTTTAAAGTTTTTCAATGATATTATAATGACAAAACAGTCAAAATAGCTAATGGTTGGAATATTGTGAGGCAGGACAAGAATTGGTTTAAGTTCAAGGACATGGAATTTGAGGAGGGCCATGATGTTTAACAAAAGTTATGAATGCCATTTGGTGTTCTCCTTAACCCTTTCTTAGTAGGAAAGATGGGTTACATTCTAAAGACTTATGATGTGGGTTTAAGTAAATGTAGGGAGAAAAGTATAATGAAGAAAAATTATAATTATTAACAAAAGTAAAGGACAGTAGGGTATAGATATGAACTAAAAGATGAAGAACAGGTTGTTTTTCCAGAGACAGTGACAGGGTTTATTCTGATACATATTAAAGACTATATCATGAAGGAAAGTAACAGTTAACTTGGGATACCCTGGAGGGAGAGTTAAATGACATTAGTGGATAACTAGAAAAAGAGCAATTCCTTACAAAATCATTGAGGTAAGAGAGAAAAATTAAAATTAATGAAAATAATGTTCTGTGTACAGATTGTAGGCAAGTGTAGATTATTCATTCAAAGCAAGTTCATTTTATCATGAACTCAATAAGCTCAATAAAGTACTCAGAAAAAATACAGTTTAAGGAAAATTTTTCTTCAGTCTTAGAGGGACACTTAAGAGTGGACCAAGGAACATTAACTAGATTTGCCAAGCCGTCCTCATTTGCGTTTGTAATAGCCTATTGTCTTTCAGTGTTCTAGATACTGGAGAGTGAGGTAGAACTAGGAAGAAATGGATTGATAACTGCATGTTTCATTATTTCTGCATGTTTTTCATAAAAGAGCATATGTATTCTCTTCATTTGTGTTTTGTAATTGTTATCATTAATATGAAATGTCTTTGGTACATGATTTTGTTTCTTGCCTTGAATCATGTAGGTAGCTTAACTCATAACCTGCTCATGACTAGTAAAAAAGAAATCTAATACAACTACAGCTATCTCTTCCACATCCTGATTTTTCCTGTTGAGGTTCTGATATACCTGTGATTGGCATAGGAAATTTAATGGGAATTTGGGGATGGGAGTTGTGGAAGCCACAGATGACATATGAAGGCCAGCAGATAACACAAATATTATGACCAAATACTCAACCCAAATTTTACAACAAGGTATTATAAGTACCCCATAAAATAAAAAGAAAAAATAATCAGATTTCTTCTTTGGTTCGAAGGGAGAGCCAAAACATTTTACACGGATTTTTCAGATCATGGAGGCAACTGCGCCCCCAGCCCCTACAATGTAGAAGAGATAACTGTACATTCTTAACCCCATGAATATAGGAATAATCCTTAGACCTAGGAACACTACCCACTATTGCATTTCATAGGATCATAAACTTTCTAAGTGTGATCTAGGGCAAGTTGCTTCATCTTGCTAAGTTTCAGTTTCCTCATAGGAAACTGAATGAATGGTTTGGCCTCAATGACGTCCGAGGTCCCCTGTCGCTCTAAATCAATGATTTCCAAACCTCAGAGCCTATATTATCAGACCTATAAACAAATAAGAATCTTTTTGACATCATACTGGCCAAATAGTTATGCTTCCTTGGCTTGAAGATGTCTATTGAGGGGAATTTCACTCTCTCTTGAGACAACTCATTACACTTTTGGAAATTGTTAAATGATAGAAAGTTTCCTTTTTTTATATCATTTTGACATCTTTACAATTTTTACTCACTGTTTGAAGTTATGCCCTCTTGAACCAAGCTTAACAAGTTTAATTCTGCTTCCCAGTCACGCTTCAAATACTTTCACCTTCTAATCTTCTCTTTACTAAACCCTGGTTTCTTCAGTTGATCCTCACACAGTAAGAGACTGAGTTTCTTCACCATTCTAGTAATTTCCTCTATCAATATCATGCCCAAACAATGGCAATCACAACTGAAGCCAATGCTCCGGATGTATTTTTACAAGACCAGAGCACAGAGTGGTCATTCCTTCATTAGTTCTGGACCCTGTGCCTTTCCCAATGCAGTCTAAGGTTAAATTAGCTTTTGTGCTTGTCATTTCTCACTTTTAATTCATAATGAACTTGCCATCCATTGATATTCCTAGTTTGCTTGATTTGTTGGGGGTGTGGGAGGATCAAATTCACCCCCTCCCCCATGAATCATGTATCAGGATGGGCTAAGTGTTAATCCTTGAGTGGATAAGAATTCCCATGACAACCCTTAGTGACATATATATATATATATATATATATATATATATATATATATAAAATATATCAGTCTAGTTACTTTAATAACAGAGAAGTAACTCTTTTTTGATGAATGGACAATAAAGAAAATGTTTGGTCATTGCTAAACCCTATCCTTAGGAAAAATATGATTCCTATAGTAGCAACTCCTACTCAAGCTCCATAGGGTACAACTGCTATTACCTTGATAAAATACTGTCTGGAAATGTTTTCCTAAAATTCTACTTGTTAGGCGATCATTTAATTCCATGTTCAAAATTTTTTATTTGCCCCTAAGTCATTTGACTTAGGATCTGTTCAAAATTAAGGTCTTTTTCTGTATCTTGATTCTTTCTGTTTTGTTATCCACCTTAGCCAACTGTTATTTTAAAATAATTTCTAAATTATTGTTATTTAATAATATCAATACATGTTCTGTATATATATCTATATCTATATCTATATATATATATATATATATATACACACACACACAAATATGTATGTTTTTATCTGTGTGTGTATCCACATACACACACAAAATCAATTCTCCAAAATGGTAATGTTTTCCAGACTTTAAAAAATAAAAATAGTCAAAAAAGGCAAAGAATTTTTGAAATGAGAAAACTCCCCAAATGAGTATATAAATACCTACCATCACTTCTGTGCATATACATTTAAAAGCACTAAATCAACTTGTAAAGCAACTATTAAAAACTCATGTTGCCAATTCATCCGATGAATCTTTTGTTGTCATATAAACAACATTGGAAATAAATTTTAATTAATAATAATAAAAACTTTCTTTGACTACATGATCAAAATGTATTTGTGTATTAAAGGCTTACTTGGAAGCATCCTGGTACTAGAAACCTCATTAATTTCTTACTTGGAGGATCAGAGAATTTCAGTGAGTATCTTTCACATTTATTATTTTTTAATTTATAGGAAAATATTTTTCAATTTCCTAGCATTATATACAATGAATTTTTAACCTATCATTTCTCAACAACCTCACATTACTATTCTCTAGATAACATCTTTAATATTATTGTACTTGTGTTAACTCCAAGCCTTTGTCATTATTTTCATTGTAGTTCTGTCCTTGGTAATAAAGTATCTGCTATGGTCCCACATCTTTCCCCCCTCAAACAATGACTGCTTTACTTCACTGAAGCAGATAAACAGGGCAGATAATTCAATGCTTGTTATATGGTTAGTGATCCTTGTAATATGAAAGAGCAGAATGCCCTCTGATCATTCTCAAAATTGAAAACTGACTGCATTTCACTTAGGAAATAAGGTTTCTTCACTGGAAAAATTTTCTAATATATATCAAGATTAGAAACCCTTCCTCCTATTTTGGGAAAAGATTTTAAAAATTAACCCTAAGTGGGAAATATATACATGTTTTCCAGAAATAAAACCATGCTTTCAGCTAGGAAAACCTATGATAACAGCAAGTAAAAATTAATTACATATCCTTTCCATAAATATGAAGGTGAAAGAAATATTTGTTACCATAATTCCACTTTCTTTTCTTCCAATCTAATGAGAAGTAATGTAGCATATTGTATAGAGAATTAGCCTTGGAACCAGGAAGACTTCAGGTCTGATTTCTGATTACACACTCACTCTGTGACCCTAAGTGTCTTAGAAAATTCTACAAGAGCAATAGTGGTAGAGAGGTATCAACTTTTCTTGTAGAGGAAATTCCTCATTGGAATACCTGATACCACTAATATCACAGGCCCAGTCTCTGTCCCTTTTCTTCATTTATTTGTTATTGGGGATCAAGTCAAAATTTTGTGGGTAAAGTAGAAGTGCAAGGACTAAAAAATACAAGTATCCTTCTTCAGAGTCATTAATCTTTACTTCCTTCAAAATTGGGTCAAAAAACAGCTTGTGTATGATCAAATGAACAAGGACAGTCACTCTTTACTCCTGGTATATTTCTCATTGTTTAATCTAAAAATAAAGATTATAGATTTAGAAAGTGACTGTAAGATGACAAACAGGCCATATGGAAGGAGAGCAGGACAGTGTTTCACCAGTCATAAGGTTGTAATCATTGTTTTAAAATGGAAGCCAATTCTGGCTAGAATTATTTAGCCCAGAGGTGGGGAATCTCCCTGTGACCTCAAGGCCACATGTGGCCCTCTAGGTCCTCAAGTGTGGCCCTTTGACTGAATCCAAACTTCACAGAACAAATCGATTTGTTCTGTAAAATTTGGATTCAGTCAAAAAACTGCACCCCAGGATCTAGAAGGCCACGTGTGGCCTTGAGGGAGATAGTAGGTTCCTCACCCCTTGTAGCCCATCATCCAGAAATATCATTAACATTACTCATACTTTTTCCCCAAAACTTGAAGTGACTGGTTTCCAAAGAAAGACATTTTTCCTTGCCTTATAAATGACAAAAATCTAGTTAGAACGCTTGTCATTGCTATATCTTATATTGTTTCCTTTGTTCTATCCGGTAAAATAATAAGACAGAGGAACATAGCCTAAAGAAGAGGACATATTGGGTCTGAGATAGTACTACTTAAAAATATTTGGATTATGTCTACACATTAAAAACGGATATGTCTTACCTTTGAACATTAAATTTAGATTCTCACCGCATAAAGTCAAGGTTAAAAAAAAAACACAAAACAAAATCCAGTTTTCCTGAATGATTAAATAATGCATATCTCTTACCTTGTGGCTGACGGCTGGGATGGTATATTTGAAGGTCAAAAGGCTGTGCACTGGTTTTTTGAATTACACTGACATTCTGTCCTGTCCATTTGTTGGCTTTAGATAATGTATTTGTTCTCCAGTCAGTCCAATAGACCTCACTTCCATACAGAGAAACAGCAAAGGGATGAGAAAGGTATTCATGACCTCGTATGATCTCTATCATGCCTGTTCCATCATAGAGGGCAGAATAAATAGCATCTGACCTGCAGAAAGATAAGCCCACTATCAAAACACATTCATAAAGTACCACTTCCTATAGGGAAAAAAATGACACAGTGCTGTTCCCCTGATGAATGATACCACATTGTTTTCTAGATTTATTTATAGTCCTGCCATTGCAACCTAGAAAGTTAGAGTATCCAGAAAATAACAACCCTAAATATAACAGAATAATTATCAGTGGTTCCTACATATTTGAACATTAGTGGTTTTTACCTGGCATCTGTCCATACTATCCTTTTTTCAAAATGGTCTACAGTGAGTCCATTAGGCCAAGCCCCAGATTTCATGTCTTTATAGATTGTCTTTCTTCCAGCACCACTCATGGAGGCAGATTCAATACGAGGAAAATTAGCATCCCAGTCTGTCCAAAAAAGAATTCTAACAAGAAAGAAAAAATCAGATTATTTAGTCTACCATTTTAAAATGGCACATTTGTCAAGTAAGTTAAAAGAATTATACGTCTACAAATAAATTACTACTTACCTTATAGAATAACCTACTTTAGTCACATTAGGACATGTATTGTTATTCAGGCTAGGATTATAGTAATAAATGATGATACTATAATCTAATGACTTACAGAATTGATGTGCTTATGACAGTAATTGTCACACCATTGATAATTCTATAAGTAATAACACAAGAACTTCCTGAAAAAAAAATCCCAATGTCGATTTTCTAAGGCAAAATGCCTTCCACACTCAGAGAAAGAAATATGGAAGTCATTCGCAGAATGTAGCAGATCATGTTTGTGTGTCTGTGGGTTTTAGTATATTATGTTTTGATATATGTCGAACCTATACAGAATTGTATGCTGTCATGGGGAGGGAGGGGGGTAAGGGGGGAAGGTGTGGGGGTATAAAATCTTAATTTTAAGGAAGTGATTGTAGAACATTTATAAACAAATAAAATAAAAATTAAAAAAAGTATACAAACTTGAGATATTTCCATCTTTCTCTCTTTTCCACTATTAGTTATAATTTCTCTAGAGAGTAAAGAATGGAGAAAGGGAAAGGAGGAAGGGGAAGTTAAAAGCAAAGTATAGCAGAAATAAAAAAGAAATAAAAACAATACCAATTCTTGTCAACAGAGTTGATAAAAATTTGGTGAGGAAATAAACTGAAACTATAGACCAGAATTTTTTTTTTGATTAGTCAATAAATTTCTGCTCCATTGCATAAGAGTGCATGCATGTGCGCGCACACACACATACACACACACACTTGTATTTCCTTCCTCTCCCACATATTGCAAAGTAATAAAACAGCTTATAAAGCATATAGCACTTCTCTAAAACTAATTTTTGGGTCCTTAGGTTATTCATCTAATGTGTGTCAAAGTGTGCGTGCGTTTGCCCTTCGTTGCCAAAGAAGATCATGCTATCAGAGAAATTATGATATGACTTACACTTGACTTTGTTTTGAGTGAGGGAGGGCTGTGCAGGGTACCAGCCTCTCTGCTCCTCCACAGGCATCTGAATCCAGGGACCAGATATTCATCAGGATGACTGGAGATGAGCCGGGATGAGGCATTTGGGGTTAAGTGACTTGCCCAAGGTCACACAGCTATTGAGTGTCATGTCTGAGGAGAGATCTGAACTCAGGTCCTCCTGACTCCTGCACTGGTGCTCTATCCACTGCACCACCTAGCTGGCCCTTATGTATCTAATATTATGCAACTCAAGGGATGACATGGTGGGGGATTTGAGTTGGGGATATACAGGTAACGTATGTACGTATGATGTGTTTGCATCTTTAGGGATTTTGGAAGACAAAACTTAGAGATGAAGTAATTAGAGATGAAATAATTTTAGAAGATTACAAAAGAATACACAGTGTGTCAAAAGGACATAAGAATGAAAGAACTATGAGTGACTGCCACTGTTAGTGGTTAGAGAAAAGAGACTCAACGTTGAATACTTGCTGGTGACGACAGTGAGACAGGGTTTAAAGGACTGCACTTTCAATAAAGGCTACTTATTAGCTTGCTATTATAGCAACTCATAAACAATTAACATAAAGAAGCTAAAACAGATTTCAGGATTTTAAATATTTGTTCATCTCTTTCAAATTGTTAAGAAATAAGCTCTTGACTTCTTTTATTTGATGTTTGTGGGATGGATCCTGAATCTTATACATACAAACTTCTCTACTGTGGTGACTGGAAAGGTAATTTTTTGATGCACTGTCAATGATATTTTAGCATAAAGTCTTTATAAGGTTGGGATCATTTTGTCCAGTAAGAATGATAATTAATAATGTCAAGAGCTAATATTTTACATGATGTTACTTTGGAATGAATGCACTTGGGATAGAATTGAAGTAGAATTGTGTGAACAGCTGAAGATTATCCCAAGGAGATCTGGTCAAATGTAATGTTCTGATGGCTTTCTGAATAATTTAAGGGATATATTTAGAAAAGACACTCTTTCTCTCTCTCTCTCTCTCTCTCTCTCTCTCTCTCTCTCTCTCTCTCTCTCCCTCCTTTCCTCTCTCTGTATGTATATGTATACACACATGTACATATTTCTACATGTATATATACTTATGCACAAACATATACATATATGTATATACATACACATATATAGGTTATACACATATCCATACACACACACACACACACACACACACACACACACACACTCAATTAGGGTGGGGGTGATCAGAGATCTCTCCCACAATACCAATATTTAGATACTGTTGACAGTACCTAAATTTCTTCAGCAGGTAAAAACAACTGGACTTAATATCTGGGGAACAATTATGCAACCCAGGAAATGACCAGATATAATTCTGTTTCCTTTCCAACTACACCCCTAGAAATAGCCTCACAGTGTCTCAGGCTCTCTACCTAATGAGGATCACAATTTCCATCTAAACTGCATGAGTTCTTGTATCTTGAGAAACATTTCTTCTTGAGATCATTCTTATCTGAATTTGTCACAAAATATGATTTCACACTGCTTTTCTACTACTTGCTCTTAACACAAAAAATTCTAGTTTTATCTTCATATATATTAGCAAGTATTTTCAAAATCTTCAACTTGAGGATCATTTTCAGTAGAAAAAAAGATTTTTATCTTTACTTTAAAATGATACATTGCAAAAATGTTCTTAAACTTGGCATATTTACTAAATATGAACATTGTTAAACATGCCGAAGAGGATTCTTGGTTGAGTTATTACTAAGGACTTGAGTTTATATGTTAGGATTATATTTAATCATAATATAATTAAATAAGAGTTAAAATACACTGGTCTTTAGGAGAAGAAGGAATGAAATGTTCTAGGAATAAGAAAATAAGAGAAAAATAATTCATTGAGGTACTTAGAGCACATTAATTAGTGGTGACAAAACACTGAAAATTGTGGGGATGTCCATCAATTGGGGAAAGGCTAAACAAGTCAAGGTGTATGATTGTGATGGCATACTACTGTGCTGTAAGGAATGATGAGCAGGTTGACATTAGAAAAACATATAAAGAATTACATCAAATGATGAAGGGAGAAATGAGCAGAACCTAGAGAATGTTGTGTATAGCTACAGCAATATTGCTCTACGAATAACTGTGAATGACTTACTTATTCTGAGTATTATAAATTCTCAAATCAACTACAAAGGAAGATGCTATCTACTTCCAGAGAAAGAATTGGTAAATATAAATATATATAGTATGATTTTACATATATATGTGTGTCATGTATGTGTGTATAATACTATATAATTATTACATATTATACATATACGTGTCAAATGGTGGCTTTCTTTAGTGTGAGGTGAGGAAGGAGGGAAGGAGACTATTTGAAACTTAAACTATAACAGAAAATAAATAAAATTAATTTTGAAAAGTTGGAGCAAAAATTTATTTAAGTCACATCCAGATAATAATAGAATTTAAAAATGAACTTTTAATTTTAACAGATAAGGAAAGTGAAGCCCAGTGATTATATTACCTTTACCTAAGGTTTATAGTTAGCAGTAGAGATAATACTTGAACATATACATGTCCTTTAACTCCATAATCAGATCTCTATTATTTCTATCTTCCCTAAGTGAAAATCTTTGAAAATGACAGCTAAATATAACCTTTGAGTATGATGAGAAATATATGCATCTTGTTTCTAATTTAATTTTGGATGCATATCACTATTTCAGAATATCCTTTTTTCAATATTAGATTTAAAATAGGAAACTAATATAAAGCTAAAATACTATGTATTCAAATGCAAGGTGAATAAAGGAAAAAGAACTTTTAAGAGAAAGGTTTTGTAGGGTCTGGTTAATGTGACTGATTAGAATTAGCCACCAAAGCCCATTAACCATACTATACTTTTAATGGGGAAGATTTCTTCTCTGGATGTTTCAGAACACTGACAATTAAAGCCACTGTATCTACTCTATCAAGCACATGGAGGATTATAGATTTTAGATCTCCTTGTAGACAATAGAAGCAGTTCTGGTGGGTTCGATACAATGGACATTCAATACAATTAAGGTGTTATCTGTTTTATTCAGAAGTATGCCTGCACTCTGCATAGGAGAAAGACTAACATGTACTGTGAATAATGAAAATATGGCTTGCTGTCCTTCAAACTTTCCTAAAAATGACTGGTCCTTTCAATCTTCATCCATTGTAGCAGCACTGAAAATCTGACAGCAGCCGCTTTGATAGTAAACTATCATCCATTTAGGAAAATAACATATTCAAGAACAATTTGCTCCAAAATGTTTATTTTACCTTATGTGTGTGTGTGCGCGTGTGTGCATGTATGTGTGTGTAGGGGGCAGCTTCTAAAAATTGATTTCAAGGATCATTTATTTTGATAAGGCTTTGGGAAGCTTATACTCCCACTGTCACCACTACTTATTTGTATCTTCATGGAATGAAAGCATTTTCTAACACTCAGTATTTTATAGTAAAAAATGTGTTAGAGAATCATTCAATGAATATTCAATTTTCTCAAATTCACAAAGATTAAAAGATCTCTTAGCACAGGATATAGGCAAATGATGGACCACAATTTTCTTTTAAAGGACCGCAAGAATTGACTAAGGCTGTGATGGTTGCATTTTTCTGTTAGACTCAGATACTTTTATATTGAGTGAATGAACCATAAACTAAAAAGTCTTTAAGGGAACCATTATACAGTGGACAATTTCAGTTCTAGAAGGGGCATTATAATCTATCAGATCAAACTGAACAAGGCCAAAGTACGCTATCTTGGCTCAAAATTAGGTCATTGGATTGTAATTTTCAGTACTTCAAGTCCAAAAATATACATATTAGTTTACAATTTCATTATTTATTTTAGTATAGTAGGTTAGTTTACTATTTCAGAAGCTGTACAAATAAGATGAATTAATACTTTATATAATACTTTAATGTTCTTTCATATGTATATCTATATTCAATTTAATGCAGTTCAATTTAATTTAATATGGACATATTAAATGCCTCCTATGCACAAGAAACCAAGTACGGAACTATGAATATGAAGATGGATGGATATATCACAAACTACACTTATAAAGAGTTTGCATCTAGTGGGAAGCTCATGCAATTGTTAAGTTAAGGCATTTTATATCAACTTGACAGAAGCATATATATATATATATTTATATATATATGGTTTGTATATACACATATATAATATATATGCATAAAATGTCAAATTGCTACATCTTAACTTTTAAGATGTAGCAATTTGACATATTTCTTCATGTACTTTTCATATTTATCAATTTGACCTATGTTTTATGCATATGTATGCTATATATATATATATATGTGTGTGTGTGTGTGTGTGTGTGTGTGTGTGTGTGTGTGTACACATACGTTAAATATGTTAAAGAGACAAAGGGAATAGGGGACCTTATGTGCTGGCATTCTACATAAGTTTGATCTCAAAAAAGTTACTAAATCCTCTTAGGCATAAAAATTCTTAATCTGTCAAACTGGGCTAAACCTGTCATGACCTAGCTGTTGTGGCAGTATAACACAATAAAGGGAGGATGCACACACACGTATATAAAACATATATATGTCTGAAAGTATGTACATATGTAGAGTGAGAGAGACAAAGAGAGAAATAAGGTTGTTTCAGAATGTATGCACAGAGAGAGACAGAGACAGAGCCAGAGCCAGAGAAAGAAAGAATTAGGTTGTTTCAGTTGTGTTGAGTCTTCATGACCTTAAATGGAGTTTTTTTTTTTTGCCAAAAATATTGGAGTGATTTCCCATTTATTTCTCTAGCTCATTTTACAGATGAGAAAACTAAGGCAAACAAGCAACTTGCCCATGATCATACAGTTAGCAAATGTCTGAGGATAGATTTGAACTTATGAAGATGTCTTCTTTATTCTAAGCCCAATGCTCTATTCATTGCACCACCTGGCTGCTGCTGCTGCTGATAGATGATAGATAGATAGATAGATAGACAGCTAGAAAGCTTGATAGCTGGATAGATGATAGATAGACAGACATAGGCTGACAGATAGATATACACACATATACATATATACATCAATGTATATACCACCATTTATATGTACATTTATACCCACGTGTGTAAAATTATCTACTGCTGTCTCCTAACCCATTACATTTAGCAAGCATCCACTATATGCAGCAATCAATCAAAAAATATAAGTTAAGTATCTATTATGTTGGACATACAGTGCTGGGTTCTCCTACTTAACAAAGAAGTAACAATCTAATGTACATTCAAGATAATAGGCCCTAAGTACTGAGGATAGGAAGAAAAAACCAAAATAGCTTTTCCCCTAAAATAATTTACATGGAATGAGGGTGATTATATATTCCCTGAGGGCAGGGATTGCCCTTTATCTCTTGCCTGGTACATATCGGGTACTAAATAAATGCTTATTTATTGAATACAGAATACTCTTAGATCAGCTGACCAAATTAGGCCCCTTCTACCAAGAGGAGAAAATGAGACATAAAAATAGCAGCTTTTAAGATAACAGATGAATCTATTTAGGTGTAGCCTGACAACAAAAGAAATCTACCAATCCTTATCATTTCAGTTTAAATAGCACACTGGATACACCTGTCCTCTCACACAATAATTACTAGCAATGAGGCCTTAGCATTTTAAGACTATGTATAGACAAAGGCCAAGGACTCCCAGTGAACCCTGGGTCATCTTCAGTTATTCTGATGACTATCTGGTCACTCGATTCAGGTAACTCTGGAGGAGAAATAAGACTGGTGACCTTCGTAGCCCTCCCTCACTCAAAACAAAGTCAAGTGCAAGTCATGTAATCATTTGTCTGATGTCATGGTCTTCTTTGGAAACGAAGGACAAACACAATCCTGTAAGTAGACACAGCTGGCTGAATGGGTAACTCAACTCCTTCTCTCCTGTCTGCCCCTCCCATTCCTTCTCCTCTCCAAAGGAAGGTAAATTTGGATGGCCAAAAGATGCCCACTTGACTTGGGTTTTACTAGCTCCTTTCCTTTTTCCTTTTACCTTACCTTTCCTTTCCTTTCCTTTCCTTTCCGGCCAAAAGATGCCAAGTTGATTTGAGTTTTGCTGGCTCCTCTCATCTCCCCTCCTTTCCCCTCCCTTCTTTTCCCCTCCCCCCCTCTCCTCTCTTCTCCTTTCCCCTGTCCTGTCCTATCCTCTCCCAAAACCTTAAACCAACTGCACTCTGAACCTGGGATACCAATGGGCCCTTGTCTAAGGGCTCCTCCGGACCCTACTAGCTTTAGAGTGATTATCAGGAATAAATGTTGCTGTTTCCCTCCTAGTCTAATGTCTTTCTTTTTCTTGGCCTCATTAAAGGGGTCATACCCTGACTGCTTCTGAAACAGGACTACAATGACTGGGTGTTGCCTCACCCTAAGTGAGTCCCTGCAAAGACCTTGCCTAAAGGGCGCAAGTTCTCCCAGTGCATCCTGGGTCATCTCCAGTCATTCTGATGAATGTCTGGTCACTGGACTCAGATGGCTCTGGAGTAGAAGTGAGGCTGGTGACCTGCACAGCCCTCCCTCACTCAAAACAAAGTATATATAGTATGCAACCATTGAAGGAATTTGTTTTGTTTGGTTGTGTATATTTGTTACAAGTAATTTGTTTTGCTTTTTTTTCTTTTTCCTTCAGTGTAGATGGGGGTGAGAGGGAGAAAAATAGCATGCTGTAATTAAAAAAAAAATAACAGATGAGGGCATGCTACAGATAAGAAATATTATGAGTATTTTCAGATGAGGTTACTATATTATCTTTTACTTAATTATTTTAATTTGTTACAAAAGACCTCTCCTGAAGGTAAGTGCTTTAATATAAAAATATAACATATCAATACAACTTAATGTTTAAAAAAGTAGACTATCTCCAGTAGCAATTTTGGTCTTGAAATATTTGTGACCCTAAGATTTATTTTGAATCCTTATTCCTCAAGGTCTCTGAATATTGGGTTGAGGTTACTTATTGATAGACTAGGTATAAGTTCAGAATGTGTTTAGTATAAGGAGTGATCTAATCCTACCAGATTATGCTCAGAATTCCAAGAGAGGAACCTATAAATCATTTGTTTATCCCTGAAAAGGAGCCTCAGGAGGAGATAACTTCACTGCAAGCAAATATTCCTTTACAAAAAGCTGATATTTAAGATTGTCAACTGGTCACCATAAAAAAAAACAAAAATATGGGAAGCAAAACTACAAATATGGCCCTTTAAATAAAAAAAAACTCAATAATTAAATATCTGAATAAAAAATAGTGGGTAATTATCCAATTATAACAAAGCTAGTTTTCTCTAGTGCATTTAAAATTTAACTAAATTTCCAAATGTCCAATTTGCATGCAACTTTTTAGAAACACATCAGCGATGAAAAGCAAAGTATATAATAAAGAGCATTTATGAATATTAATGCACAGAATAATTATTTCTATGCATCCATTCATTCTCTCTTTCCAACGAATATTTACTGAGTTGTTAAGTGCAAAAGAGTTTAAGAAACTGTACCTCTTCCTAGGGAGTTTGCTGAGTAGTACAGAAGATAAGGTAGTTACACATAAAACAAAATTATAAGCCTCAACAAAGTTCAGCCAGTGAATTTTTGCTAAGAGTTTCTAAATATATTTTTCAGAAAAAGAATGTCTTTAGGTACCCTATTATTTGAAATAATATCTCCATAACCTGCCTCACAAATTTTCAAAGAACAAGGGAAAAAGTTCAATCTAAAAAAAAATTATAACCAATAAGGCAAGGATCCAAGATGAAATAAGTTATTTTTACATTGCTTATCTACATGTAATATGTTTTCAAAAGTAGAATTCATTGTATTTCTTTATTTATTATACTTGTGTGCTGAGGCAACTTAATTGAAGATAGTTTTAAAATGTCAATTCACTGCCCTCCCTTCTAAAAAAAAGCACCTAATAAATGGGGTTATTAAATTTATTTGAATTTTAATGAGTCAATGGAACTTGTTTTCTCAAAAGAGAGACAAGGGGATACGAGACTCTAGGGGTCTTATTTCAAACCCACTAAAATGACCTTATTATTCCTGAACTCTACATTTCAAGAAAATTAAAATTATATCAAATCACATTAATCAAACAAGGCAATTTAATCCCAGAGCTGAGGAAATTACCACTGTCATTGGAACCCTTGGGCCATTTTAGTCAGAGACATTTTTACAAGTTAGATTTTCTGCTTTTAATAATCATGCTGATTTACTTCATCTTATCACCACTGTAATTATGGTAATTAGCTTTAACAGTTAAAAATAACAATTAGTAATGAAAATAATTCATCAAATTTTTCAATGGCATTATCACTTTTCCCTTATGTTCAAGCTAGAACTTTATT
Organism: Potorous gilbertii; assembly: GCA_028658325.1. Classification (NCBI taxonomy): domain Eukaryota; kingdom Metazoa; phylum Chordata; class Mammalia; order Diprotodontia; family Potoroidae; genus Potorous; species Potorous gilbertii. The sequence continues at coordinate 171,000 of JAQQSK010004082.1, read as the reverse complement.
TGAATAGTTTGCTAATCTTAATGGCCTTTTGGAGATACTGTCATAGTCCAATTCAATACCAAAGCCTTCTATTTTGAATTTGGTCATGTCTGATGTAGTTACAAAAGGACAGAAGGATATTATGTCTTCCACATCTCTGTGTTGTATTTCCCTCCCCCAATTCTTAAGAGAAAAGTGCTACATACATATTCCTGGGGGTCATTGAGAGTGGCTTATCATACTGGAACTGTGTTTTCACTAAAATGAATAAATTACAGAAAGAAGTTTTTTTCATTAAATTACATAATTTTAGAGTGGAAAGGGTCTTCAGTTACAGAAAGACCTATCTGTAACTGATAGAGAATCCCTTCTGTCATATCCCTAGCGAACAATGCCCTGATCGTTGACAAAAGACTACAGATATGGGAACTCCCACTACTTATGAAGGAATCACTTGAAACTTTTGAGTATCTTTGTTAGTAAGTTTTCTTTTTCCCCTAGTCTAAATTTTATTTAAAAAAAATACTTTCACATATTTTCTCTTAATTCTATCCTTTTAGATCAAGAAAAATGAGTTTAATCCTTCTTCCATATAACTTAACAGGAAGTTATCACATACCATGTGATTTTATAATCTGGGCTAAACATCCCCACATCCTTAGGCTGATCATCACATATTAAGAACATGAGGACCTTTGTCATCCTGAATTCCTTCGCCTAGATACTCTCCAGGTTCCCAATGTCCTTCCTGAAACATGTAGTCCAGATGTGGCTTGACCAGGGTACGCTACACAAAGGCTATCACCTCCTTATTCCTCAGTAGTATTCCTCTTTAAGCAGCCAAGATTATATTAACTTTCTTGGCTACCATGATGTACCACAGAATCTCATTCACATTACAAAGCACTAAGATCCCCAGCTCTTTTTCAAGATAAACTGCTTTCCAACTAAGTCCTACCCAGTTTGTTTGCAAAGTTTATTTCCTCAATAGAGTTCAAAATTTCATGCTTATCAGTATAGAATTCCACTTTCTTCTAAATATCTTATTAATCTAAACATAATTTCTAAACACTGAAGTGTTGTTTAGATTAAGATCTTTTTGAAGTTCTTCATCACCCCACATGTTAATTATCCCTCTCAATTTTGTATCATCTACAATTTTAATTACTATATCATCTATACCTCCGAACAACTAAATGATTAAAATATTAAAAGGGCCATACATATTCTTAAAACACTGAACTTGAGACTTCCTCCCAAGCTGATAGTGAATTATTAATGGGTCAATCACATCATTTCTGAATATAACTTTTCGTACTGTTAAATTAACTTGCCTCTCTCCATTTTTTCAACTAGATTAGCATAAAGCACTTCATCAATGCTTTACTTTTAAAAAATTGCTAAATGATTTTGCCTTAAAAATAGGCATTATATTACCTTGTAGGATATATTCTTCTTAAATATTTCTCTCTATAACACCTCTCTTTCTCCAAAGTAGTCCTGATTGGAATTGCTTTATAATTATCTACTCTTTATGACTATAAAACTATATTAAGCTAACTGCTATTCCACTTATTTTTTTTAACTAATCCTGTCCCTTTTCCCACAGGTCGAAATCCCCCTGTACAGTACTAAGGTTCTGCAATGGAATCCCTTTACTGTGTACAGTACTAAGGTTCTGCAATGGAATCCCTTTACTGTGTAATTTTGGGGGTAAGTAGAGCTGAAGAATGTATTCTCGGATAGAACCAAATGGCAGAGTACAGGTAGCAACTCAGCAGAACTCTCCCAACACTGTTCTGCAAAAAACTTTAAAATAATGCCTAAATCAAATTCGGGAGTGGCAGAACCAACAAAAAGTCAGGTGAGAAATTTTTTCAGATCAATACAATTTAGGAGGTCAGAAGGAGAGATCTATGACAGAGGGGTAGAGGTGACCAGGAACACAGTGCATACCTTGCAATACCTGCAGCAGACCTTAGATACAACAGCAACAGAGATTATACGCTATGATCAGGGGGGATTAATACCAAGAATGCATGAATCGTTCAATATTAGGAAAACTAACAACATAATTGACCAAATAAATAATAACCATTACAATAATCATATATCAATAGATGCATAAAAGGGTTTTCTAGGGTGAGGGACCTCTGGAGTCAAGGCCACATGTAGCCTTCTAGGTCATTGGGTGTGACCTTTTAATTGAGTCCAAGTTTTATAGAACAAATCCTTTTATTAAGAATTTATTAAGGAACACTCATTCCTATAAAAAATGAGAAAGCATATGAATAATTGGAGCTTTCCTTAAGTATTATCTAAAATTACCAGTAAACATTATCTATAATGGGGATGAATTAGAAGCCTTCCAAAAACAATCAGAAGTGAAACAAGCACGCCCTTTATCACCACTATTTTTCATAATTGTACTAGAAATGTTAGCTATAGTAGAAATAAGACCAAAAGATAAATTTGAAGGAATTGGTAAAGGCAATAAGGCAATAAAACTAACATTTTTTACAGCAATATGATAAAATAATTACAGAATCCTAGAATATTAACTAAAAAACTAGTTGAAAAAAATGAACAATTTTAGCAGTTATAGGCTATAAAATAAAGCCACATAAACCACTGGCATTTCTATATATTAACAACAAAGCCCATCAAGAAGAGATAGAAAGATAAATGCAATTTAATAACTATAGACAATATGAAATACTTGGGAGGCTACCTGCTGAGACAAACCCAGGAACTATAAGAAAACAGTTTTTTCCCACAGCAATAAAGACAGATCTAAACCACTGGAAAAACAGTAATTGTTCATGGTTATGAAGATCCAATATAATGAAAATGATAATTCTCCCAAAATTAATTTATTTGATGACATGCCAATTAAGCTATCAAAAATATTTTAGGGAACTAGAAAAAATAAAAACAAAATTCATCTGGAAAAACATAAGGTCAATAATATCAAGGGAATCTATGAAATAAAAGTGAAGAAAGGTGACCTAGAATTATCAGATTTCAATTATATTACAAGGTAGAAATCTTGAAAACAAGTTGGTGCTGGCTAAAATCAGTGGAATAGATTATGTACACGATATGAAGTAGTAAATTATTATAGTAACATACTGTTTGATAAATTAAAAAATCCACACTTGTGGGACAAGAACACAGTATGTGACAAAAATTGCAGAAAACTATAATAGTTGACAGAAAATAGGCATATGTCAACATCTTACACCATGTACTAAGTCAAAATATGTACATGATTTAACTATAAAAGATGTTGTCATAAGCAAATTAGGGGATCATAAAAAATATATCTGTCAGATCTATGGATAAGGGAAGAATTTATAACAGAAAAAGAGATACAGAGGATCACAGGAAGTAAAATGGATAATTCAATTATATTAATTTTAAAAGATTTTGCACCAATAAAACCAATACAGCCAAAATTTGAAGTAAAGTAGAAAACTGGGGGTGAGGGGTGAGAATTATAGCAATTTTTTTTTATAAAGACCTAATTCCTCAAACATAGGGTGAAGTGATCCAAATTTATTTTTTTTAAATGAATCATTGACTCCTTGTGGTGGCAAAGAACTAGAATTTTCAGGGATGTCTATCAATTAGGGAATGACTGAATAAGTTGTGGTATGTGATTGTGATGGAATACAACTATGCCATAAGAAATGATGAGCTCAGTGATCTTAGAAAAACATGGATTTTCTGGTTCTAGGAGTCAAGGTAGCTATCTCTCTTCCATTGTTGACCTTGATGAGCCCAGAGAATACTTACCTGGGGAAAACTCTGAAACAGTGGGAGCAGCAGAAGGGGTAAACAGTCTATTAACCTATGAGGCTAGGAAAATCTCTAAGGAAGGTTCCTTTTGCTCTGGCTGAAGGGGACCAGTGCAAGACCACAGCTGTCCCAGACAGCCCCACCTCAGCAAACCAGGAGAAGATCCTGAGCCCCAGGCAGGGTAAAGCAAGCAGCTACCAACACCAGGATCCCAGGCATACCTCAGCCCCCCAGGGGAATCAGGAAGACACTAGCACAGACAGGATCACCAACCCATGAGCTTGCCTACACTCTAGCTCAGCAGAGGAGACTTTCCCTGCCAGACCACCCCTTCCCCACAATTAATGAACTAGCTCCAGGGTAACTTTGGGGAAACTCAAAAAGACCTCACCTGGCCTCTGCTTTCCAACACCAAGCAACTCAGCACCAAGTAAGTTGCATCACTTTAGCTTCTAGCTGAAAGAACCAGAGGCTACAACACACAAAGCCTCAAGTTTTAGGTACAAGAAGTATGAGACAGAGCAGAGCCCCCTGTGCCCCAGATGCAGAGATCTACTTTAAAACTCAAGAAAAGGGTGATCCTCATGAGTAAGAAGCAAAGCAGAAAAGATCATAGAATCTTTCCATGAGGATAAGGACCAAAATACAAATACCAAAGAGGTCAGCATTGAGACTGTAGTCCCATCTGAAATTTCAGAACTGGTCTGAAGCACAAAGAGCCTTTTTGGAAGAACTCAGGAAGGATTTCAATACCCAAATTAGAGAAATAGAAGAAAAATTGACCAATGATTTTAAAAATACGAATAAAGAAATCACAGAAGAATTTAAAAGAACAATTGGACAAATGGAAATGGAAGTACAAACCTAACTGGAGAAAATAAGTCCTTAAAAGGAACCATTGGACAGACAGAAAAGGAGATTCAAAAGTTCACTGAAGAAAACAATTTGATAAAAATTAGAAACAGATAAGTAGAAGCTAATGACTCTATAAGACATCAAGAATCAGTCAAACAGAATCTAAAGAGTGAAAAGATAAAAGAAAATATAAAATATCTAATTGGAAAAACAAATGACCTGGAAAATAGATCCAAGAGAGAAATATCTAATAATTATTGGTCTACCAGAAAGCTATGATGAAAAAAAGAGCCTGGACAATATCATCTAAGAAATCATCAAGGAAAATTGCCCAGAAGTGCTAGATCCAGAGGGCAAAATTGTCATCAAAAGAATCTACCATTCACCTCCTGAAAGAGACCCCAAACTAAAAACACTAAGGAATATTGTTGCCAAATTCCAGAACTATCAAGTGAAGGAGAATATACTACAGGCAGCCATAAAGATACAATTCAAATATCGAGGAGTTACAGTCAAGATCACATAGGAACTTGCAGCTTCTACATTAAACAATCAAAGGAGTTGGAATATGATATTCTGCAAGGCAAAGGAGCTAGGTCTGCAACCAAGGATTTACTGCCCAGCAAAGTTGAGTATAATATTTTGGGCAAAGAGGTGGACATTCAAAGAAATAAGGGATTTCCAGACCTTCCTAAAAAAAGGCCAGAACTCAATAGAAAATTTGATCTGTAAACACAGGTCTCAAGAAAGACATAAAAAGTAAACAGGAAAAAAAAACTTATTACTTAGTATGAGCAAACTGCTTACATCCCTATAAGGGAAGATGAGAATCTCGAGAACTGTATATTTATTATGATATTTATGATATATAAAAGGGATATACAAAGACAGAGGGAGTGGTATAAAGTAAATGATGTCATGATAAAAATATGATTTAAGAGTGTGAAAGGATTGTAATCAGAGATGTGAAAAGGAGGAGCCAGAAAAAGGTAAATCACATCACAGGAAGAGGCACAAAAATATGTTACAGCAGAGAGAAAGAGGGGAGGGAAATGAGCATTGTTTGGGATTTACTTTCATTTCATTTTATTCAAGGAGGGAACAAAATTGAAGTTAAGTAAAGAAATACAACTAGTTCTATAGGCAGGAGGAGGGGAAGGGGGAAAGAAAAGGGAGGGGAGGCTAAAAGGAAGGGAAGAAGTAGTTAGGGAAAGGAGATTAAAAGGTAGAGGAGCTGAAAGAAGGGAGGGAAGACTGAGGGAGGCTGTGGTCAAAAATTAAAACTCTATTGTGGAGGGGAAGGGAGGAGGGAGAATTGAAAGCACAAATGGTGGGAAAGAAGATGGAGGGGAAGACACAGATAGCAATCATAACTGTGAATGGGAATGGGATGAACTCTCCCATAAAATGGAGACGGATAGCAGAATGGATTAAAAACCATAATCTAACAATATGTTGTTTACAAGAAATACATTTGAAATGGAGGTATACACACAGGGTAAAGGAAAAAGGTTGGAGCAGAATATTTTGTACTTCAGCTCATGTAAAAAAAACAGGGGTAGTAATGCTAATCTCAGACAAGTCAAAAGCAGAAATAGATCTAATCCAAAGAGAGGAGGAAGGAAACCATATCCTGCTAAAAGGCACCATAGACAATGAAGCAATTTCATTACTAAACATACATGCTCCAAGTGGTTTAGTATCCAAATTCTTAGAAGAGAAGTTAAAGGAGTTAAAGAAAGAAACAGACAGTAAAATTATACTAGTGGGGGACCTCAATCTCCCCGTCCCTGAACTTGATAAATGTAACCTCAAAATAAACAAGAAAGAAGTTAAGGAGTGAATAAAACTTTGGATAAGTTAGAAATAATAGAGATCTGGAGAAAATTGAATGGGGATAGAAAGGAAAATACTTTTTCTCAGTGGAACATGACACATATACAAAAACTGACAATGTACTAGGCCATAAAAACCTCACAATCCAGTGCAAAAAGGCAGAGATAGTCAATGCATCCTTCTCAAATTATAATGCAATAAAAATTATATGTAATCCAAGGCCATGGAAATATAAACCAAAATAAATTGGAAAGTAAACAATCTAATCCTAAAGAATTAGTTGGTTAAACAACGAACTATAGAAGCAATTAACAACTTCATTCAAGAAAGAAAACCTACCAAATCTTAAGCAATTCTTAGGGGAAGTTTTATATATTTGAATGCCTACATGAATAAAATAGACAAAGGGAAAAATCAAAGAATTGGGCATGCAGCTGAAAAAGCTAGAAAAAGAACAAATCGAAAATATCCAAGTAAATACCAAATTAGAACTACTGAAAACCAAAGGAGAGATTAATAAAACTGAAATTAAGAAAACTATTGAATTAATAAATGAAACTAAGAATTGGTTTTATGAAAAAAACCAATAAAATTGATAAACTTTTGGTCAATTTGATTAAAAAAAGAAAGAAGAAAACCAAATTACCTATATCAAAAATGACAGGGGTGAACTAACCTCCAATGGGAAGGAAATTAAAACAATAATTAGAAATTACTTTGCCCAACTGTATGCCCATAAATTCTAAATGAGATGGGTGATTATTTTACAAATATAAACTGCCCAGATTAACAGAAGAGTATTATTAATTAAAAAAACCATGGATAGACTTGCATAAAATAATGAAGAGTGAAATAAGGACAACTAAGAGATTATTGTATGTAGTAACAGCAATGTTGTTTTAAGACCAACTTTGAAGTAATGAGTCATTTTGACTATTACAAACCTAACATAGCTCTAAAGGACGTATGAAGACAGACACTATCTACATCCAGAGAAAGAACTGATAAATACACACACATATGCACACACATGCACACATTTGAGTCTAATGGCAACCATCTCTAGGGCAGGGTGGGAGGGAGGAAAGAAAAAATAAATCGTTATGCATAAGTTCATTACATATTTAAAAGGCATAGCAAGTTGTACATAATAGAGTTGCCATTTCATGTGCAATAATTTTTTATTATACAATGTTATGGAAATGCTTATTTTATTCTATAAATAAATAAAAATTTTAAAAAACATGGTAATGTGAAAAATACTCTAAATCTATGTTATTAAAGAAATGCAAAATAAAAGAACTTTCACATTCATCAGATTGGTTAATATGACAAAAAAGGAAAATGACTAATGCCATTGAGGACAGAAAATTTGGGACACTAATTGTGAACTGATCCAACCATTCTAGAGAATGATTTGGGACTATGCCAAAAGTGTTATAAAACCATGCATACCCTTTGATCCAGCAATGTCACTGCTGAGTCTGTATCCCAAAGAGATTTTAAAAAGGACATATATGTGCAAAAATATTAATAGGAACTGTTTTTGAGGTAACAAAGAATTGGAAATTGAAGGGATGCCCATCCATTTGGGAATGGCTAAACAACTTTTAGTGTATGACTGTGATAGAATAGAACATTATTGTATTTTGAATTTGATTTGTTTTGATGGTAATGAAATAACAATCAGGATGGTTTCAGAAAAACCTGGGAAGACTTATATGAGCTGATGCAATGTGAAATGGGTAGAACTAGGAGAACATTGTGTGTAGCAAAGCGATATTTTAACAATGATCAGATGTAAAAAGATTCAGCTACTCTAATCAAGAAATGATCCAAGTCAATTACGAAGGACCCATGATTTTCTCTCCAGAGAGAGAACTGATGTACTCCAAAGACAAACTGAGAAATAATTTTGCTTCTTTAATTTTGTTTTGTTTTTGCAACAGAATAAATTTGGAAAAAGGTTTTGCATGATTTCACATGTATAATTGATACCATTTTTCTTGCTTCCTCAATGAGTGAGGGAGTTCTGGGAGGGAGGGAGAGAATTTGGAAATCAATTTTTAAAAAATGAAAGTTAAAAAATTAATAAATAATGACTTTAATAAAAAGCAATATATAAAAAATGTTGACTTGAGTGGGCACATGAGAAATCAGTTAATCAGAAGCTTGCGACACTCTATACTAAGTAACATTCTGAAAATGAGTGAAGGTAACTCCAGAAGGTAGCATAGCAGACCATTTTTCTTCTGAACTATTCTTTAATAGAGTGTGAGGTGTCTCTTGCCAACTGATATTCTCTCTACTACCTTGTGTCTGAAGGCAGAGAAAAGAACGTTTCTTAATTCATTCATCCCAACCAGAGGAGGATCAGAGTGAGGAAAAGGAAGTGAACTGGAGAAAATGGGCTCTTTTTACTCATGATCTGTCTCATTTAATTTTCTTTATATGTTTACCTGCTTTCTCTGAGCTTCCATTTCATCTAACCAAATACACTCAATCCTATAAACCTCAAAAAACATACACACAAACATGGGAAGATAGAGATAGATCCCTCGTCCCTTACAAAAAAGAGCAGAGAGAATGAGAGAAATCCAAAAAAAAGCAACATTTTCTTGGGCCTGACTCTCCAGCCCTCCCTCCCTTAAAAAAATCTTGCTTTCCTTGTGGTGACTTAGGACTTACAACAACTTATAAACATTCTGCAGAGACTGTTTTCTGGAAAAAATGAACAGTAAAGATTAACCTCTTAACTCTCTGCAATAAACTTTGCCTTCCCATACATAGGGAAACATTTTTTTCTTTGCTTCTAAAACTCCCAGTTGTCAAAGTCTCTCCACTTGATTATTACAATTTTAATTCTAAAATTTTCTTTTAAAGTGCACATAGAAACGATAAAGGACTAGTTATTTAACATCTGTGCCTATTTAACACAAAGGCTGGTCCTGTTGTTTTTAACCATTAGAAAACAATTACAGTCCCTCTCTGGAAGGGCAGATTGAAAGAAGTTCCTTATGTGTTTGTGCCAGAAAGAGTTGATGCATGCTAAAATGACTAATGTCGAAAAACACCCTAAATAAATGTTACTTTCTACTTAAAGCACCAGATCAATGACTCTGGGAAAACCAAAATCATATATTCCAAACTATTGGATTTTTAAAACCAACTAACTCCATCAACTCCCAATTTATATACAGAGGCTTGAAATGTAGTACTCTAAAGTGGATTTTTTAAAAAGTGAAATGCCTTAATTCATTCAATAAGAGATTTAGAAGTAGGGAGCTAAAAGATTATTTGGCACAATCCCCTAATTCTTCAGAAGAGGAAAATATGAGATCAATTGAGATTAAGCAACTTTGCCATGATCACAGTGATAATAAATAATAGATTTAAGAGTCAGATCCAAGATAATCTGTTGAAAATTCAGGGTCTTTTTCACTGTGCCCTGTTGCCATAATTGAAAAAAAAATGATGAAAAAAGTAAAGTTTCCTTACCCATATCTTGGATCCAACGCAATAGCTCTGGGATGCTCCATAGCACCTGCTATCAGCGTTGTTCTTAAGGTGCCATCTAATTTAGCCACTTCAATTTGATCCAAATTGCTATCTATCCAATAAATATTTCCTGCAATCCAATCTACCGTCAGACCTTCTGGAGTAGCAAGGCCATGTTCTACCACCACTTCAATTGCTCCTACACCTACAAAAAGAAAAGAAAAAAAGAAAGAAAAAGAAAGAAAAGAGAAAAGAGAAAAAGCACATTTTACCTATGTCCCGATCTGAGAAAAGGAAAATGTCTTATTGAATTATGGTCAGTTGTGTAGGACAAACACCCACCTCCCCTTATTCTACTGAGTAAAGATGAGGAAACCTATAACCTAAATGACAGTAATAGTTGCTGCAGTACCTAAAAAACAGTCCTGTCAAATCATGACTATGCAGGTACTGGGTTATTCTTCTCTGATAAAATAATATTCACTGATTTTCATCACTTAAGGAAGATAGTGGTTAACCAAGTCTCTATTTTCCACGTTCTTTGTGTCTTGGTATGGAATACTTTCACTTATTAATTTATTTAAAGTGCTCATTAGTAGAATCAGAGAAGGAACTGAGAGAACAGTGTTTCCTTCCAAGGCACTAACATGTGTGTGTGTGCATGTATGTGTGTGTGTGTGTGTGTGTGTGTGTGTATGGAGGGGGGAATGGGAAGGAATGGGACTGTAGCACTCTTGGTTGCAACCTCTATCCTATGGCCTGTCATTCATCCTTAACTAGATTGCCTTCAATGTATAGTGAAACTACCCCTGTTCTTTTTTCCTTCCACAGGATGCTACCCCCATTATCATGGGAATCCTTTCCAGGGCCCACTTCCCTCCACAGATGCATTACTCAGATATGTTCTATGGGATGAAACTCTGGAGACCACTGACTTTTATTTGACTGTATGGAAATGTGTCAGGTTCTCTGGGAAATGCCCCCTCCCCTCTCTCTCTCTAGCATGATTGTATTTGGAGTGTAATCTTTGACACCATCTGAACTTGCTCTGGATGTAAAAATTGCAAATTATAATCCTGTATATAAGATGTTAACCTTTATCATAGGACAGTAAGGCCAGGGAAGTGAGGAAAAATCATATATCAATTCCTTGAGTTTTTAAAGACTGGAGTATTATTAAGTTATCTGAGCTGATGAAGTGTTGACTACAGATGTAAAAACTTACGAACCCAATTTTTTATATATGGTACTTTTCCTGAAGACTTGATTATAGAACTGATATTTTGTGTAAAACTACCTAAAGTGTAAGATAATATTCTAAGAGATTTATGTTAAATTATCCTTAGTTGGGCTTAAGAAATTATTTCGTGGAAATATTCCATGGATAGTATAATTTTTTGGAGTATAAAAATATTGTGTTATATGGCAACTGAAAAATAGCATTTCTAATATTTCCCTTTAAAAATCTTTAAATTTGTTACATATACTAATTCTGGTGGAATGGAATATTTAAATTACACAGAGATTAACTGATACATTGGGGTTGACAATGGGTTCATCATTTACAGGTACTGATGTTTTCTGACAAAATCAAATAAAAATGTTTTTTTATAGAAATCTTGAAAACACTGATTATTTACCTAAAAAAATTACTACCATTTGGCTTACTTGTAAACCTTAGAAAGTAAAAGTACAGGAAGCAGAAGAGGACAATTTTAATTAGTCCTCTATGAATCAGAATTTTAACTACCTAGCATCTGTCATTCATATCAAATCAACAAATATGTCAGGAAAAAATACCATTACTGTATTTATTTTCAACAAAGAGAAACTAAGAATCATATACTTCAAACAATACATAAAATTTCGATTAACTCTCCTGGTATTTAGCAATGCAAATAGTAACAATGTATAGAACAAGCTGTCAATAGTCCAAAAAATGTTTATCTACTGTAATGGCTATACATTTTAATCAATGGTCTTACTTTCCAACACTTTATTGTTTCTCCACAGGCTTTAATTTTGGAAGCTTAAGCCAAATGAAATAATGCTGTTCACATTTTATTTCATTACTAAGTATTTGGGGGAGGTTTGATGACCGACCCAATAACATCTTTCACTGTATCACGTTGAATTATTTTCTCCTGGAGCCAAATAACCAGACTACAATGATGCTAAAGAGTAAAGTTTTGACATGGTCACTTTTCATAAATTACAGAAGTGACTTTCAAAGCAATTAACAACTTGAAAGGGAATATAATGCACCTAAGTGGTTATCCAAACCTAATGAAAAGAAATAATTTTAATTTCGACAGAAATATTTTATGCTTACCATTTAGAGGAATGAATCATGTGAAAACAGAAGGGAGAAAAAGCAAGAGTGGAATGTTCTTCACACTAGGACTTTATTGTTTTGTTTTCAGTTATACTGCTTTTTGACTAAATTGATCATTAACGGAAAAACATGAAGCAAATTACTACAACTTCAAAAAAATCAAGTCGTCATGTAGAAGGCAATATTTTTTTCTGTATATATATGTGTGTGTGTTTAATATATATTAATATACATCTGCTTTTCTTGTACAGATAAGCTCATTGCATAAAATAATATAACAATTGTCACTTACATACCACTTCAACTTTAAAAAACACTCGGCAGTTATTATCTCATTAGATCTTTACAACAGATCTATGAGATAGGTGCCATTACTATGCCCATTCCTCATCCACATACAACCTATTTCTTTTTTCTCCCTCGACCCCATGCCTACCCCATGAACTTGTTGTTTTTTCATATTAAAGTGCTTTCCTTCATTTCTCTTGTCTAAAGAACTAAGGTAGACAGAGATCAGGACTTGTGCAGGCTGCCTCAGCTGAAGCATGACTTGAACTCAGGTCAGTCTGACTCCATGTCCAGTGATCCAACTGGTGTGACACCTACTTCCCCTAAAATAGCATAAAAGATGAATAATCAATTCCCTGGAAATAGAAACCCAAAGTACTGCCAGTAGCTTTTATACAATTTATGTGAGAAACCCACACTTTATTAGAAATGATCTGATAATATCATTTTGGTTGGATAAATTTACCTAAAAAGTAGAACAAAAGTATATACCTCCACTTTCTGAAAGTTTGCCTCTGTAAATTCTGTCCTCCACAACATCTGTCCAATAAAGTAAGCTCTGACTGAAGTGAAAATCAAGGGCTATTGTGTTTCTTAATCCAGGAACAAGCAGACTGTAGTCTCTCTTGTGAAGATCAATCCTTCTGATCTCATGTCGTATAGAAAAAATGATGAATGCTTCAAAGGGATCTGAAATTAAATGTATATTAATAGATATGCTTTAAGAATACTAAGATACTCTAGCAAATGGAAGGAACATTTTTAGAGAGAAATACCCTTTTTAAAATATATATGTAATTTATGCTATCATTTCATTTCATGAAAGGAAATATTTCTTTTAACTCACAGTTTAAGAGGAATTTGGAAAATATAGGTTTCAAAGTATCTAATAACAGGATAAAAAAGAAACTTGGTCTCTTGAATGCATATGCTTTTTTATGTATGAAAAACAAAAACTGTGTAACTCAACAGGTTTCTTTTTCTGTCTTGCTGCCAGAAAATCTATAGCCAAATTTATTCTCCAAATGTGTTATCTCAGGGGCCTGAAAACATTTATTTCCTCTCTTTCCTAGAGTTTTCTTCTGATATGATTTTTGTTTAATTTAATTTAAAATATTTTGTTTCCTCTTTTTAAAAATCTACACTCAGGCTCAATAAAGTGGGAGAATGATAAATCATGTTGCACATATATGTACATGTTTTATATTTGTGCATACATGTATGAACATATGTATACATAATATGTGCATCAAAAAAATGAACTGAAAGTAAAAGTTAAATTCTTCATTGTTTAGGTTTAGATTAGGATTTGGGGGGAATAATTCAATTTCTGTGATTTTACTGGTGTGAGAAACTGCCTATGTGATTATGCATATAGAAAAGGTACCTATAATTTATAATCTTAGAGCCTTGACCAACATATTTTGAAGCTATGTGAATGCATAATTACTTAGCATACTTGTCAGAGGATGGACTTGAAGGATGCTGTTACAATTCCAAGGCTCATCTCTCTTTTTATTATAGAAGACTTCTCAGATTTAACATTTATGACTGAAATATATATATATATATATATATATATATATATATGTATGTATGTATGTATGTATATGACAGACCATGCTTTATTTCTGTTAAGTATCTTGGGAACTCCTATAGTTCCTTGGCTGTTCTATTGTTTGTTTTACAACTCCAGGCACACATTTTTGGTTTTAAATTCCTTTGTAAGGCACAGTAATTAAACAGGTATTTGTTGAATATCTAGTACTATGGGAAGTACAACCAAAGGATAAGCCTCAGTGTCTCCCCTCAAGGAGCTTATTAGTGTGTTAATAAATTGTAATGTTGAAAGAAATCCTGGGGAAAATAGATAGAACGCAAAATAAGGGAAAAACTGTAGAATTGAAATCTCAGAAAAACTGAAAACAGAAGCTTCATTGGGTGAAAAAACTTCTCATTAGCTAGTTAAATATTTTAAATCCCCAGGGAAAAACTAAAATCAAATGAGTTCTGGCAGTCCACTATATTCTGCTGTCGTGTTTCAGAACAATAAATCCCTATCATTGAAATAAGCATTACCTCTACAGAATGATGCATTGTTCACACTTAACATGGTCAAAAACTGATCTGAGGCAGCACAGGGCTCCCATCATAAACTGAGATTGTTGCCTGTATCCTTGCTGATAATGCATATGTATGTCATACATATTAATGCTTTAATACACATACATATACTCTCAAAAGCTGGGAGCTACATCATCTTCCTATTGAGGAACACCACCCTTCCCATAAGTTTTAGAGTAAGCAGTACTATCAGGATCATCTTAATGAAATTTTATAATGAAGATGATTTGTTGTGATTGATGTGTTAAGGAAAGTAAAATCATATTTTCTCCCCCACCATAGGGGAGCTCAAAATGCTTCAAATTTGTATACACAGCAGTGTCTGAGAGGTAAGCAGTTGTTGAGGGTTTTCATCTTATAAGAGAAAATTTAGTCTGAAGGGGTTCAAGTTTTCTCTAAAGGCAAATAATTGTCAACAAAGTTCCATTGGCCCTGAGCAAAGATCCATCAGGATGGTAGTGTTGCCAACTGTGAGGGATTGTGATACTGATTGAAACTTAATACATATCTATTGATTTTGATTTTATGATGCATGATAAACCAGCTTTTCAATGGTTAAGGCTCATATGAATTGACAGATTCTCTAATCTTGCATCAAGATAGCCTGACTAAATTTTTTCTTGTTTTAAGATACTGTGACCTGATAAAATGATTACTTCTGCTTTAAGGGGGGAAAGGTATATTAAGATTAAGGAACATATAAAAAGGAGAGTACAGACACATAAAGACCACATATCTGAATTCCTTTTACCAAAAGAAATCTTACATATGTAACATACCAAACCAGAAATGCTTCAATTTAAATATCATGTATTAAGTTCCCACACTGTGGTATGTTAAACCAAAACAGTTCATGTCCTCAAGGAAATAAAAGTTTATTGCTCAATTGACAAATAAGCAATGAATATTGACATTGAGTTAGCTTTTGTACATAGATAGACAACTTGAGACTCAAAGAGATCTAGATTCAATCCTATCTCTTACATATAACATCTGCATGACCCTGGCACCCTGGGTATGACCCTAAACACTCCTGATATCTAATACAGGGATATTTAATGTGTGTGTGTACACGTGTGTGTGCATGTATGTGTGTGTATGTGAACTATCTCTTTGGCAATCTGGTGAAACTTATGTATCCTTTCTCAGAATAATGCTTTTAAAGGTTTAAATAAAACACATAGAATTACAAAGAAATCAACTATATTTAAATAAAGACATTTTTTCTTTTCCCCCATTCAAATTCCAGGACCCCCTGAAGCCTATTCACTGATTCCCTGGTCCACTGTGTGAATACTAGTTAAGAAGCCCTGCCAGAATTTGAAGAATAGTTGTTTATATACATTGGTACAGGATGTTTTCTCACTACAGAGTTTGAAAAACCTATGAAATTACAAGTCCTGTCACACAAAAGAGTGTATGCATTTCTAGATGTAGACATATATTTAGAGGCAGAAAGAATTTTAAGACTAAAAAGTCTAATCTTCTAATTTTACAGAGGAGGCAATTGAGACAGAGACAGGTTAAATGACTTGTCTAATAGAACCAGATTTTTTATTTTAATTTTTTGGTCATAAGGGAGGAGACTTCCATCTGAAGGAGAAGGAAGTTTAACATCATTGGCATGTAAGCACAAAAGGAATCAATAAAATGTATTTAAATATGTATAGCAAGGACAGAAGGAGAAGGGGTAGAGTGGGAAAATAACAATTTACTGGTATGTTTTAATTTTAATAGAATTGGATTTATTTTTCTTGGAGTTGAACTCAGTTTGGAATGAATGTCAATGGCATTCTGAACTAGACATCAATTTTCACTTCTAGTGATTTTTTTCAGTTTATCTATTCCGCATCAATCATTAAACTTAAATACCCCAAAATATCATAATATGCACAATTGCAAGAAATGACTTGAGAATTATCTACTTCAGAATATTCCATCTGATATTATATGTACAAATCTCCAAACGCCATACTTTTCATATTCTCAGTGTGGAAGGATGTGTTTGAAAATGTAGCATATCCATCAATTGACTGGGACTCTATTCTGTATGGAAGATGTAGTACTCATGTCCTCGATATACTATTAACCTTCCTAGATTTTTTTCTATTTTTGTATGTGTGTTCTCTTAATGACTTTCATAAAACAAAATATGAAAACAAGAGATGAGATATCTTGCTAGGCAAAAGATTCCTCCAAACTTCCCCCAGGGCACCTTGGCA
The DNA here is from genome assembly GCA_028658325.1 of Potorous gilbertii. Lineage (NCBI taxonomy): Eukaryota > Metazoa > Chordata > Mammalia > Diprotodontia > Potoroidae > Potorous > Potorous gilbertii. Next base: position 154,062 of record JAQQSK010004082.1, on the reverse strand, counting down.
TTGTATCTGAATAGTTATTTCTATAGAAAGTGCCACAGATTTTTATTAGTTATTTAATTCAAATAATACATGCTCTTGCTATTCCACACTTCCCCAAATTTTATTATTGCATGTTTTTCATAACACATATTAAGATATTTCTAATTTATCTTCTGTTTGAGTATTTAAGTGCTAAGTAGGCCAACTCTGCTCTAGTTTAATATATCATTTACTTTCTCTATCCCCTTAGAGCTATGAAAAAGGAAATGTTAAAAAGCAACATGAATTTTTTAAAAAAGAGTCAAATTGAAAATTAGGATTTGTGAGCTCTAGATCTGGCTCTCTAACTTAAACCATTACTTTGTATTTGCTTATCTTCCCAATTTTGTACATTTTGTAACTCTCACTTCCACAGAGGACGTAAATCCCTTAAGGAGGGGTTTGCTTTATTTTTCTCTTTCTTCATATCTCTAGCATTTACATAACACATTGGACAGAGTGGTTATTTCATGTTTACTAAATTGTACCCAGTTACATTTACAGTTAGATGACTTCATGGGTAGAGTGCTAGGCCTGGAAGCCTGAAGACCTGAACTCAAATTTGGCTGTAGACACTTACTAGCTATGTGACCTTGGGTAAATAACTTAAATTGTTTGCACTAATCCACTGGAGAAGGAAAAATGCCAAACCACTCTAGTGTCTTTGCCAAGAAAAGCCCCTGGATCATATTGGTGTGATATGGCCCTCAGGGTCATGAGGAGCTGAAAATGAGTGAATGACTGAATGATAAAAACAACCAGTTACAACTCATTTAAACTCCCTAGGTCTCAGTTTCCCCATGTATAAGATGAAAGATGTTAGACTAAGTAATCTCTAAGATCCTTGTAAGACATAAATTTCTACAATTTTGTTTATGACCAAATATGGTCCATGTTGAGCAAAAAATAATGGACAAGATGATCCGTTTAGATGTCTATCACATCTAAGTATTCTATGGGATTTGACGACTGACTCAGTATTTCCCAAAGACTATTGTTGTGGTTATCACCCTCTTAAAATTTCTTCCTGAATTCTACCTGTTAGGCCAGAGCTGTGTGACACTGTAATAACAGAATACTGTTAGTCTGTGTTAGGAATCAGAACATTTGAATGTTAAGAAAAAGTAGGAAAGTGTCATAAGGAAAAGAGCAGATAAAGAAAAGGAAGTGAGGGAAAGAAGATATGAGGAGGAAAATACAAATGAAAGAGCATCTTGGGGAAAGAAAAATCACAAGTGTTCCGGATGAAGCAAAATTAAAGAAACCAAGAAGTTCAGCAGAGAAACAAGAAAGCACATTATTATGTAAACAAGTCCTATGTATATAAATTCACAGTGTCATGCACAATCTTCTCCTGTTCTACATTATGTATGAGCATTCTGCTTTAGTGTGATATTTAATTAAAACAAATTAAAGAAATTTTCAAAAATGTATATTATTAAGGAAGTTCATTAAGGAATTTTACAAAGGAGGTGATCAATAGTGTAAAATAATGCTGTCCATTGAATGACATCAAAGGAAATACTGCTTGATTTGTCTAGGAAATTATGAATTACATTAGAGATCATAGTTTCAGTGAAAGGCAATGGAGAGTGATAGAAAGAGCCCTGGATTTGGAGTCAGGGGAGATGTAGGTTCGGATCCCAATTCCAGTAGTTTATTGCTGTATTACTTTGAGCCTATCACTTAACTTCTCCAAGATTGAATTTCCTCATCTGTCAAATGAGCCTGAATTATTGAGGTATTGCGCAGAGGAAAATTCATAAGCTTCAAATAGTAAATAAATATGTTACTTATTAATTGGAATGATAGGTCCAAAACTAGCTCAAAGGAAGCTTATAAAGGAAAGAGGTGGAAGTGAAAATGATTGCAATAAAGGGAGAAAACAAGTAGAAAGAATAATGAGATAAAAAGGGCAGAGAAAAGGGGGATAATTAAAAAGTTGTTGCTTGATTTGAGGCATAAAAATAAATGTTTGTTTCTTTTCCAAAAAAAAAAAATACGAAGAGTTTCCAGTAGAAGTGGAAAAAATAAAACACAGAGAGCACCTTCCAGTGAAGGCTGAAATTGAAGATACGCAGAAGGAAAGGAATAGAAGAGTAAAATGAAAATCTCCATTTTAATTTTATTTATGGTTCCCTAGTACATATTGGAAACAAAAGAAACATTTGCAATAAAATTTTATTAAAAACAAAAATAAATTAAAAGATTAAAATGAGCAAGGAAAACAAAAGTTTACAAATTCAATGGGCTCTATCTCTAAATATATATATATATATATATATATATATATATACATATATGTATATACATACACATATATTATAAATACATGTATATGATTTAAAGGATTTCCCTTTGGCAAGAAAAATTACAGGGAATGACTACTGAAAAAATATACATATTTTATAGGACACATATTGTAATATATATTGGCTTTCATTTAATCCACATGCCCTCAACCAATTATCTAACTCTATAAGAGGCATAACAGTTGCTCATCTACATGAGAAAAGGCACCTTCCTCACTCAGAGGTCACTATAGCAGGTCAGTCACCCGCGCCCCCGAGAGGGAATACAGTGAAAAATGGGTGAATTAAACCAATAATTACATTATCTAGTTATAATAAAAAAAGTTGAGTTATTACAAAAAAAATCAAAACATTCACTATACACTTTTTCTTTTGATGTGCAAGGTTAAATTTCACCTTTAACAATGACAACAAAACCCCTCTTACTTGTGATGTTTAACATTGTTGGTTAGTTAGCTAAGTTTCTTCAAGTCTCTCACAGAAGGATCTATTTTATGATTCAGCTGACTTTCTGTACTTCTATGAAGACTTTTTTGTCCTTTTGTGTTTTAGTGTTTTTCAGATTTTATTTTTTGGTAAATCATTAAACTAGTCAAAAGTTTGGCTGTATGAAGTATGCTCAATGAAATTCAGAAAGGGATATGTGGATTATATAGTTCTTGTTAGCATCATGTTTACTGGGAAATGAATTTAGGGTATTGCCTAGCCCTTTAAAGATGCCATTCTGTAAATAAAACCTAAACCACATATGAAATATTGCTGCTTTCAAACAGGAAAATGTTATACTACTACCTGTTATCTTCAGAACTAGGAACAGGAGAGGTAAATTAGAGGGATTTTCTCAACAATCAGTCACTTATTTTCAAATGTTGAATAATTTCAATAATAAGCTTAAATTGTTTTTAATTCCTTTAGAGTGTAAAATGACTGTGGAGAAGTTCAATAATTTTGGCATCTCTATCCAAAAATCAGATATATTGTCAAATTCTGGCTGGGGATATGGACAAAAATTGTATCTGAGGTCAAAATTTTGTATACAGAAATTTAACTTTGAACATGTATATGAATGAAATGTGTAATATCAGCAAGACAAATTCCTGATATATTTTATTGTCTCAGCTTCTCACATCAGTAGTCTACAAAAGGATCTTATGAGAGAAAAGGTGATATAAATATCTACCAAATTTATGCTTCTAAAATTTCAAGCTTCATGACTAGAAAGAAAAGCCAAAGTAACTTTTGTTTTAAAATATAATTTAAAAGTTATAAAAAATAATATATAAATAGAATTTAATATTGTGTGATATGTAAGCAATTACGTGCTATTTGTTCAAACTATCTATCACTAGAGGGATGATAAAAAAAAAAAGAGACCCTCGCACCCAAGTAATTTACACCTGTGTTCTGGAGACAAGGCATGAGATAAGATTTATATGAAGTAAGAAATTATTAAGTACCAAAATGAATAATATATCTAATGAATACTTCTGATGTTGAGAGAGAAATATAGGTTTAAATGGTTTTGGAATATTTTCACAAGGAAAGACAAACTGAGCCTTGTAGGATGGACAAAATTTAAATATGTTCTAGAAAAATAGAACAGCATGAACAAAAAGGCTTTGAATTTAGTATAAATTTGGAATAAAATCCATGAGATTTTGAGGAACTAACCCTTCTTGGAGTGCTGCCCTAGAGAGGAGATTAGGTTTAGACAGAAAGTGAAAGCTCAGATTATGGGTGGCCATGACTGCCAGGCTGTGAAACTAGACTTTTCATGAAAAGATTGACATGTTGTAAATGATGTCTGAAAAAGATGAGTATCTTTGTGGAGTAAAATGTATTGAAATAGGGAGGAAATGGTGCTAATGATTTTGGAATCTGATTCTGGATTGAAGATTAAAGTCAGTCAATGGTTAACATATATTTATTAAGTACCTACTATGGGCTAGGCATTGTGCTAAAGTCCTAGGGATACACAGACAAATTATAATATTTATCTCAAATTTATTGGGATATTTATTTTTGCTCTCCTAACTGTGATTGTGATTTATTTTGGGATTATGAGACCATTAATTTAAAGCTGCAAGGGATCTTGGAGGCCACTGAGTCCACTCCCACCTTCATTTTTACAGAAGAAGGAACTGAGTCTTGGAGAGATTAAGTGATTTACCAAGTTTATGTCTTAAATAAAATAAAAAATATGCAAAATGAAATAAAATAAAAATATACACAAATCTACTTACCAATGCTAGTACAACTTTCACCATCCATATTTAGTTTCCAACCTTCATAACATGAGCACTTGACTGAATGCTTATGTTGTTCACATACTTGACTACATTTAAGGTGTTTACTACAATAATCCACAATTTCACATGTTTTGTTATCAGGGTTGAGTTGTAGTCCCGATGGGCATGAACACACAATTCCTCTCCCAGGAACCACAGAGCAGTGATTGCTACAGCCTCCGTTGTTCAGAGAACATTCATCTTCAAGAAAGGAAAAATAAAATTAATAAGGGCGGTAATCAATCTCCATCTGGTAATCACTACCAATTAAGCTCAGTTATATGATAAATAATTTGGAACCTGAGATAGCATAAATTTGGATAGGGAATAAGCCTATTGTCTTATGGAGTAGAGTCAGTCAGGGAAAATCTGAAGAGAAAATCTGAGTACCCTAAAAATCACCCAATCAGAAAGGTTTTCTTCTCTATATGGCTTTGGAAGGTGGATTATCAAAGCTTGGAGAGGTAAAGTAAGCTCATCCTTTTCCCAGTTGTTGTTGTGAGGGAAAAAATGTTGAGCAAAACCTCTCTGTTATGTAACTTCAACACTACAGGGATCAAAATGGACCTAAATTGCTGCCTTTGCTGAAGACTCAGTATATGATAAAGTAAATGAGGCTGTCTCTCCCTCACTGCTTGTAGAGACCCATGATTTACTACATCAATGTACTGCACATAGAGGGCATTCAGTAGTTGTTGAATAAACACAATTTTTGAAAAGGATTTCTCCTTTGAGAAGGACAATTACATGATATTGTTACTCTAGCCAGTATGACTGATTGTATAGAAACCTGCCTTGAACACATTTTAAAACAGTCCATTCATTAGGTATATTCCAAGATACTATTTCTATACTAGAGAAAAGTACTCATCATCCATAGCAACCATGCGCTATTAGATACTTAAATTACAATATAACCAAACCATTGTTTAGATCTTAAAGATTCTTTCCTTCTTTCTTTCCTTCTCTGTCTGTCTCGATCTCTGTCTGTCTCTCTCCCTTCTTTCGTCTTCTTTTTTTTTTTACTTTTTTGAAGTTGCTCAGGATCTCTTGTACAAATTTAATTTTGTCTATTGATGGATAACAATGTTATTTTACTCCTGGATTGAGAGTTACAACTAATTAGAACAAATATCCCATATTCATTCAGCATTCTCCATTTTTCAAAGTCTAGCTATAAGGTATTTTTACAAAATCATCTACATTTCCTATCTTCTCACTTTAAAAGGAAGCAACAGAAATAAGTAAAGTAAAATGACCACATTAACAATTTTCTTTAGGTATTCAATCCAAGTATGCTTTGATTTTAGAAGAAAAAGATTAGGTCCATTTCTTGGTTCAGCCAAGAATATTTGCTTGCCCTTAACCATTATCATTTCAAAACAGCAGTCATTTTAAAGTATTTGCCCCATTTTAGCTCAATTGACATTCTCTTCCATGAGAATTGCAATGAAGAAATGTCAGTCTGCCCAGCAGGCGACATAAAATTGCTACAATGCTCTTTCAGCTCATTTCAAACATGAGTGTTTCTTTAGTAGTGAGTGTCATTTTTTGATATCATCTGCAAAATTAAGATATAGATTTCAATAGAAGAATTTTTACTTTGAAAACCCAAATTGGACAAATAAATTTAATTTCAACATTTACATAATATATGTCGTATCTTTTTTCATAGCCTGACAGCTGTTACTAAATCCTACGCCCACTTTTAAAATACATTGTTTTAAAACCTTTAGACAGTGTGCTTGCTTCTTCTGGGTTCCTCTAATTCATTTCTCTTTGCCCTCCAAATCATTTAAGACTATCCCCTTGATAAAATTATTTTTGTCTTTGTTAAAAACAAAAAACAAAAAAAACTGTCTCATGAGTCCATACTGTAATATAGTTTTGTAAAGCTACCTATGATTTTTGTCTGTCTCTATTTTTATTTTTAATACATTAGAATTTTCATCCTAAAGATGAAGGAAATGACTGATCTATGGATAGCTACAGAGAGGAAAAGTGATTTTTTTTTCTCAGCAGAATCTTTTGAAGAATATCTTCAAAGTGACTTTGTTTTTGGAATAGACATAGCCACAGAGGCACATGGAATATTCCCTCTTTCACAAAGTCACACAGTTTTAGAATTGGAAGGGATAACTTACTCCTACATACTCAACAAGTATTAATCCCACTACTGCTGAAGACCTCAAACTGGGGGTGAGTGAGTGGCTACATTTGGCCAGGATGGAAAATCATTACCTACTGTGGGTAATGTAAAGATTAGAAAGGTTTCCTTTAAAACAATCCTACATTTATCTCCCTTTTACTTACCCATCTCCCTCCACCACCCTCATTATTCTTACCTCTACTATCTAGGGCCAAAAAGAACAAGTCAAACTCCTCTTCCATGTGACAGTCTTTCAAATTTTTGAAAACATCTATCCTATTCCATTTAAATCTACTCTGCAGACTAACCATCCTTAGTCTCATCATCTACTTCTTCTGTGACATGAAATCCTGCCTTCATTTGTGTCCTTTAACATTCCATAGCCTATAGGTGAAGAGGAAAATTCACGAGGATCCTCTGTTGTTCACTTCCCTCTACTTTCTTCACTTTTTTTTTGTTGCTGAGTCCCTGGCTTATTTTCTGGAATTTTGTTACCCTTTAATTGACAATATTTTTGTATCCATAGGACTTGCTGTTTTTTTTATTGTAAATCTCTCCTCATTGTATTATATAAACACTTGCAGTCACTTGCTAGCAGGAAAAGTTTACTCTAGAACCAGTTGCTTTAAGTGACAGAGAAAAAATATCCAGGAAAAGAAATTGACCATAATGCAAATCTAATCAAAGTCTGGGCTGTTGTTTGGGGGCTAAGTTTTCTAAGGAATTGGAATAATTACGCTCATTTTTTCAAATATCTTTTTTAGAACCTTGAGCTCTGTGAAAGAAAAGAGACAAGATTATATAAATTTTAAAAGAATAACACCATTATTGTATATTACTTAACATGCTGTCATTGTTCAATTAATGTTATCAGAATCCATGATAACTTGAGGCTTCTATTTAGCTGTCTTTTTAACCCCAATCATACACCCTCATTATTCCCTCCAGTTATATTCTCTCAGCATCAAGGCTTGTCATTATGCTTATCATTCTGTAAACTCTTCTTCATTACGGTATCGTATGTCACATTCAGTATTGGCTGTATAGCACTTTAAAAAAAATCTCCATGGAAATTCTCTGATCTACTCACAGAGAAAGAAATGTTTCTTTTTTCCACAACCCCTACATTGGAGCTATTTAGTATTAGAGAGTAGTTAAACAAAATTGATTACAAGGCTCAACATTCATCAAATTGAAATGATCATTCTAAATAGCTACAGCAAAATAAAGAAAAATATAAGGTAAGGGCACCATTTGTCATAAACGTCTAAGTGGGATTATACACAATTAGGTAATATTAGGAATTATTCACTATCCAAGTTGTTTCCTTATATAATAGTCCTCATACAATGATAGATCTTTTTTGAAAATGGTTTAATCTAAAGATGTCAAATTTGTAACATCCTTCATATGGCTCAATGAAAACTAGATGCAAGCTCCTGCTTTAGGTCATTCATTGATCAGACATAATAAATTTAATTTTGACTACTTTTTCCACATTGAAGAGTCCTGAATGATTAGGATACCAATTCTTTGGGATACCATTTATTAGTTTTTCATTTCTTCTTCAGAAATCTCTGATAATTTTTAGAATCCCTTCTATAGAAACAAAATTTGTGAAATATGAATCATCAGCTTTCAGTGATAAAAGCTCCATTAAAAAGAAATGATTTAGAGAAACAATATCCTATTGTATTAAGCAGTAGTGGCCAAACAAAAAGGCTTTGATTTCAAAGGAAAATATAATGTGCAAAAGCAAAATGAAGCAAAAAATAAAAACCCCAAAATACCACAGAGATCTCCTTCGTCTGATCCATCAGGGCAATCTTTTCTTCCATTGCAAAGCTTTTCCGGTTGTAAGCAGATGGATGTGTCATTAGCACAAGGGTATTTTGGTGGTCCACACAAGAAACTTTCACAATCATCCTCATCTGATTGATCTGCACAGTCAATATCTCCATCACATACCCAGGCTTTATTAATACATCTCCCTAAGGAAAAGAGAAAGAAATGTACATCAGGTTGTAAAATGGGGCTCTATAGAAATGGATGGTTGGGATTGTCTTCAAAATGAGTAAAATTAGTATTAATAAGAAATTTATTAGCAGATAGTCTAACAATTTGTTTTTTTGAAAGCACTTTGACTAGGCTTGCCATAGAATAATAAGATGCCATCATATTAAAATGAATTATCTTGGTATTTGTTTTAGATCCAAAACATTTTTTATACCTCTAAATAAAGATTCAGTGACTAATTATGAGTACAAATGAACTATTTTAGAGACTAGCTTTATGGACCCACTTCATGTGTCTTCAAAACTCCCAATCACCTTAATAGGAACACTGGAATTATGTAAGTACTATCTGTCTAAATAAGAAGAAAAACAGCCCTCCTGCCCATAACCCTTCCTCATAGCCAGGTACACAAAGAAATATCGTGTCCAACCACACACAGAAAAAGAAATACCGACTTGCTAAAAATACTATCATACTTTATTTTGATAATAGTATCTTAAACATTATATTGTAAGCTCCCTGAGTTCTTGGAACCATCTTTGGAGCACTATTTCTTGCAGAGTGCTTGAATCTATTAGGTGTTTAATGAAAAGTTAATGAATTGAATTGAAACATACTCTCATAATTTTTATTTATTGTTTTAGAAAAAAATTTGGTTTTCTCCATCATGAGTTAAATCTTTTGTTTGCCAAATCATGAAATGTACATGTGAAATATAATCCCTGTTGCACCTTATTTTGTTAGTTCATCCTTTACTGTAAGGTTATTAATCAATAAACGCATGATAAATAAAATAATAAAACAAACATTTTGTTAAAGATAAGAAAATCATAGAATTTTAGGGTTTTCAAGGACATCTGAAATTATCTAGTCTGACCCATACAATATATAATACCCTTCAACAATATCTCAAATAATGCCTACAACAGCTAACTTGACTTGAGCACTTCAAATAATGGAAAACCTACTGACATGGAAAATGATCTATTTCAATTAGGTACAGTCTTAATTATCAGACAGTTTTTTCTTGATATCAGATTAAAATCTTTATCTCTGTTCCCTGTTTTCACTGGTCCTCATTCTGCCCGCTATACTTATAGAGGATAAATACAATACCCTTCTAGGTGATGGATCTTCAGATTGAAGACCATGAGCATGTTTCATGAGCATACATATACACACATGCATATAAATACATACACACACATAAATGTATACATATGTGCATATGATTATCCTAAATTGCTTTTTTCTTCTTTTGAGCTAAGCATTACAAGTCCCTTCCGTTATTCCTCAAAGTACAAGGTGTTGAGGTCACTTGCCATTCTGGAGGTTCTTTTATTAATATCCCAAATGAAATGTGGTACCCAAGAAATTAATATATTATTGTTAGTTTGGAGTAATCATTGGAGAGCACATCAGTACTGCAAGCCCTATTCTTCAGGGCATTATATATTTATTGATGTTGATATCAACTTTTTTTTGGTAGTCATGGTATACTGCTGATCCATATGTATATTTCAATAATCCAAAAGCACTATCTTTTTTACTCATTAGGTGGTATTAAATTACATCTCCCTCATTTTATATTTTAAAACTGATCTTTTGAACTTTAGAGCTGAACTTTATATTTATCCCTGTTCTCTCTTATTTGCCAGTTTGAGTCTATCAGACCAGTAGTCAAGATATATTTTAATACTAACTATAGAATCCCAAACACTGAGTTCTCAGGTTTTTGTCATTTAAGAATGACAGAATTTGAGAGTGAAAACCTTAAAAGCCATCAAAGCCAACCTTTTGAAGAAAGGAGCTCAAACTATAACGTGTTCAACAAATTGTCTTCCAGTTTCTTTCTAAAGATCTCCAAAAAGTGAAGATAAGGGCTGGGGAGGGAAACTGCCATCTCTCAGGGCCACATATTCTATTTTGGAATAGCTTTAATTTTTAGGAAATTTAGGTCTAAACTGGCCTCTTTGATGTTTCTTCACATTGTTTCTGGTGTATCCTATGGAGTCAAATAAAACAAGTGTAAGTTTTGCTCCACATTGTGGCTGTTCAGTTGTTTCAGTTATATCTTACTCTTTGGGACTCCATTTTTGGGTTTTCTTGGCAAATATACTGGAGTGGTTTGTCATTGTCTTCTCCAGCTCATTTTTATAGATGATAAAACTGAGGTAAATGGGGTTAATGACTTATCCAGGGTCACAGAGCTAAGAAGTGTCTGAGGCCACATTTGAACTCACAAAGATGAGCTTTCCTGACTTTAAACCTGGCACTCCATCCATTGAAATATCTCACCCTTCAAATATTTGAAGAAATAGATTATTCCATACTCAGTTTCTTTCATCTTTCCTCTAGGCTACACAGGTCTGGTTCCTGGTTCCTTATATATTATGAACTCAAGGCTTTTCACCCTTCTCTTTATTATTCTTTGGGCAGTCTCTAGCAGGTAGAGACTTTTATTGAGGGATTTGTTTTATGAAGTTTGGATTCAGTTAAAGCGCCTTCCTTGAGGATCTAGAGAGGCACATGGAGCCTTGAGGCTGCAGGTTCCCTACCCCTGCTCTAGTTAATCAAATTTCTTTTTAAACTATGATGTCCAGAACTGAATAAAATTCATCAAGTGAGGGCTTAAGAGGACAGAGTATAGTAGTTCTATTGTCTCTCTAATCCTAGAAGATACATCCCTTTTTTGAGCAGCCCATATTTAGTTAGGGGTTTTTTGGACTGCTGAATCATAATACTGAGTCATTAGCATGCAGCAGACTAAAACCCCCAGGTCTTTTTTTCAGAACAGCTGTATATGCCTCCCCAGTGTTATACTTAGGAAGTTGATATTTTTTATGTCCACATGCAACATTTTTTATTTTTCTTTCTATTGAATTTAATCTTATTAGATTTTTTTTCCTCTAATTTGATTGGCATACTTCCCTTCATCCAAATCACTGATCAAAATGTTGATTAGGACAAGATGGAGGATAGAATTTGTTAACAGAAACTAGAGACCTCTCTCACAACTCCATTGCTCAAATGCATTTCTGATTTCATTTTGGGGATATTCCTTTGAATGATGCGTATCACCATGCATCAATGTCTGCCCATTCTGTGTGACTGTAGTCAATATCATTGCACCAATTTACCATGAGACCTTTCTTATATTGTTCTCATATTGTTTGGATGACAATAGCATATGCCAGCTGGTCACTTCTAGTCCCTCATTATCATTATTTGACCAGCTCATCTTTTTTTCCCTGATCAGAGCTTATTCTGATGGCATCCTTTACTCCACTTTTCTTGCATTATTTCTTGTTTTTAATGTTTTGTATCCTATTCATAGCATACTCTGTATCTCCTCATTTCCAGTTGGAATTTTCTCATTTTTAATAGCCTGGATCAATTTATTAAAGACTATTCTTTGCATACTTTTATTCAACTAGCTATGAATCTACCTAGCATACAAATGACTTTTTCAAATTACTTGTTGAACAACAAATGTGCTATAAATACAATATTCCTTAGGTGAACTAGGCTAATGTCCATATCAAATAGAAAATGTATTTAGCTCAGTATAACCTTTTTAGTCAGGCTCACATATAGCTTCTAATAAGTTTCAAAGCTCTGGGTGTCTCTTTTGAGATAAAGTTTTATTATGGTTCTAAACAAACAAACGAAAAGGTATAGACAAGATAGCTTGCAGGTGTGTAAAAAAAATCATATATACACATACATAATCATATATATAATACATCATTTCTAATTTTAAAAATGCACAAAATAATTGATCAAAATATGTCTAAAGGAAAGATAAACTAATATTTTTTCTTTAAAAATGTTTACTTTGAATAACTCATAAAAGAATAGAATTCAAAAAAATATTGATAAACATTCCAACACTCTCATTTTCCAAAGAAGGATACTGAGATCGAATAAGTTTGGATTATTAGTTCAAGATCTAAAATTTAATTAGATATAGAAAGCAATAACTTGGGTTTTCAAACCCTTTCTAGTGTTATACACTATACCATAATCAAATGATTTCCTATTTATCCCTTTTCTTCCATATGTCTCTGCTGAATATTGCTACTTCTGCAACAAACCGTTTCTGACCTAGAACTGCCTGGTTTTCTATATACATGCTTCCAGTAAAACCCTACTTCAATGCCTCCTAAATAACTAAGTGTGTGGAAGTGATGTTTGGTCCTTGAAACTCATGCCAATAGGTCTTACCAAAGAGTAAAGGTTTCATTTATGGCAAGGTGACAGATTATCATCTAAGCACTAATGTGCCTAAAGTCAGAGAGGCTTATCACCAGAACATTGGTCACAAGGTGAAGAATTACTTTGGTCACAACAAGTCAAAAAGCTCTATAGGAAGTCACAAGGGATGGTGATCTACATTAGCAGAAAGAATGATGATGAAAAAGATTACACTGAGCATATAGAAATTCCGTGATTTTTCATAGTCTTATGACATGTTAGTTTCCACCTATGGTCCTCCATATTCTATATCTCAGACAGGCTAACTTTGCTATAAATCTACTTCTCAGAACCTTAGCAACTTTATAATTATCGTTTGGCTAAAACAATTCTTTACAAATAGTAGTTTAATTAGCTAATGAATGTATTGTTGAAAACTTCCATCAATTTTTTTTCAGGCTGGAAATTTCTCTCTAAAAGTTCAAATTTGCATTTCCCATAGACTTAAAAATGCCCCATCATTAATTTGACCTCAGCACAAGAATGTAATAAGCAAATATGGCATGACAGAAATGTTGCTTCTGCAGGGTGCAAGAACCATAGTTTCCCATCCCTGAATAAAATCATGGAGACCTCTAATGTCTATTTTTATGCAACCATAGTTTTCATTTTAGAGTTAGAATTGTAACTAAAACTGTATCTGAATCTTAGTCTTAATTTCTTTTAGTTCTTTTTAATTTTAATTTAATCTTATAAAAATTTCCATAATTTTACAAATTTGTGGGGTTTTTCCATGTTAGCTTAACTTTAAGTTGTTGCAAATTATTCACATCTGAAGGAAATAATACTGTACTTACCAATTGCTGATTAATGAATATAATGAGAAATCCCCAAATTAAACTTCCTATCACACTGAGAACATTATCAGCTGTTAGTCACTAAGTTTAAACATGAATAATATTTCCTAGCATTCTCTGCAATGGTACCTTGCAATCGGGTAACTTTCATATATAACACTGCATTACAGTGTTCTGGCTTTGTACTTTAAGTTATCTTAGATAACCACATAACTTATTAATGAAAAATGAAGCAAAACACCCGATGAGTTTTACAGTTATTCTGGTTTTGTACTTTAAGTTATCTTAGATAACCACATAACTTATTAATGAAAAATGAAGCAAAACACCCGATGAGTACAATGACAGATATCCAAATACAAACATTTACATAACTGTAAAGTCATTCCCCAGAATAGTCTTAATTGTTGTTATTTTGAAATGCACAGTTCTTTAAATGCTAGCATAAAGACAGCAGCTACAAGGAAACTAATAGAAAATGTTAATGCCAAGGAAATGGGCTCCATTCTGAAATAAATTGATACAACTTCCATTAGAGCTTTGAATCTCAACTTTAATCTTTTTTTTAATAGAAATATCAGTTTATAGAATAAATATCTTTGCTTGACTTCCTTCCTTCTTAATGAAAAGTGAGTCATTTTATAATAGGGGATTTGGCCTGCTGTGGGAGCTGCTTGTAAGATCATATTAAATAGAAGAATACACTTATGTTAAGAAACTAATCTTTATCAAATTTCAAAGACACAATCGTATGTTCATCCAGTTGCTTCAACACTATTTGAACTAGAGTTTCTTGTTTTTTTAAATATATAGACCTTTAATAGTAAATATATTTTTATTTTCTCGGTAAATAGGTTTAAGAATGTTTTAAAATTAAGTAACTGTATATAGAGGCTGCTATTCCTCATTTATATGCTGAGACATTGTTTCATATTATTTTTTATGGTAACCAAGATAGGAATACATCAATAGAAAAGAAAAGAAAAGATACAAGAAAGAGTTTTGTTGAAGCAATCATTTAGGCAAAATAACTTCTCTATTGGCCTGAATTAATTTTCTTTCACATCATTGATTGCATTAATCATCTGATTTTGTCCATGTAGATATGAAAATGAAGATAAAAATCAAAATGCTTTATGGAATTGAACAATGGATTTCTATCTGCAGAGAACCTAATGAGAAAAAAACTGAAAATGCTTTGCTGTCTTAAAACTTTATATAAATGTTGGCTATTATTAATAATAACATTAGGAGATATAACAATGGTGTCACTGTAATACAGGGCAGCAGAATGTCTAGTGAACCAAATTTAGGGACTCAACGTGATTTGGACCTATTACTTCTTGGTAGTGGAGGCACAGAATTCATTCTCTATTTCCTTAACCCCTCCCTGACTTAGCCTTACAAAGTGCTAAGGTATGCTGTTTAATCACAGACATACATGGGAAAAATAGATGTTGGTCTATTACAATTGCTAGAAATATGCTTAAATCTACAAAAATATATTATTTACCTAATGTGTAAAGCAATGGTATAGGTGTTCTGAAAGATACCAAGAGGTATGAGACATGTAATTTCCCATATATTTGACAAAGATGTATGTAAACATATAGTAAGTTAAATGAAAATATGATGATGTAATAGGTGTTGCGCATCAGAACGTGACTAATACGCAAATATTTAGCACAGATAATTACCATAAAAGATAGGTGGAAAGAGAAACCACCCTTGGCTACAGTTTTTAGGGGGAACTTCATATAGAAAATAGTGGACCTTGAAGGATAGATAAATTTTGGGGAAGTGAAATTTACTAGTCTTTTATTCTTGAAATAATGTACCAAATTGTGAAAGGTAATTTATTTGAAAGTTCCATGTACTGACATAGATTGGCAACTTACAGCATGAAAAAAGTGCAAGGTAGAAATTAGTTGGACATATTTGCAGATAGTGAAAAATCAACCTGGCTAGAGTACAAGATCCATGTTGGGAAACAGGGTAAATGAATTTAGAAAACTCAGCTAGAGAACACCCAAAATTCGCAAGGCTAAGGAGTTAGAATATCATCTTTTAGGTAGCAGGAAATTATGGGGTTATTTATGAATGCAGAAATGATAAGAGGAAAAAGGAAAGTTAATTTGGCAACAGTAAATAATTTGAGTTACATACAGGATAGAAAAGGTTAGAAACAATGAAATTTTTGATATAATTTAGACATAGAGGGCCTGAAAGTTATAAAAGTGAAAATGGAAAGGAAGGAATGTATGTCAGAGCTTTTATCAAAAAAAAAACAACAACTGTACTTGGAAAAGTCATAACAGATTCTGGGTTTTCTCACATGACTAGGTTTTTTTTTTCATCCAGACCATCCAGGTGGTTTTTTTCATTTGTTTGTTTGTTTGCTTTTTTGTTTGTTTGTTTTTTTGTGCAGAGTATTCCACTGCTTCCATTGACACAGGTTGGCAAATTACTGTAATCTGCAGTGATAAAAATTTGTCTGGAGGAACAGAAAGGTTGTGTATCCACCTACCTAGTATCTTTGTAAGGACAACTGAATCCCAGTTTTTTTCACTTCAAAGCCAACTCTGTGTCCACCACATAATGCTGCCTCTTAGAAGAATGATACTATTGGTAAATATAACAAAGTCACAAGATTCAGGTAAGTTCTAGGGTATAAAAAAGTGTTGAATAAAAGGAATGAGGAGAAGAAGTCCAATTATATTTAGATGAAATGGATTTTTGGTTAACCAGTTCACTTCAGTAGATTTTCTGTGCATTAGAGTCTCCTTGTGAACAAACATGCTTACACTTAGCTATTCTCTCTTGCTTCTGAAAAACTTCCAAACTTTCTCTTTTAACTCTCTCCTCTCCTAACTCCTCCTTCCAATCAATCTCTTGGTTTCTCCTTCTTAAACAACTTTTTCCCTTAAAATAAATATGATGATGAAAACAATAAAAAAGGTAGAAACAAATAAGAGAAATGAATATGTTTCCTCACTAGACCAGGCGCGCTACACAGGTTGCTCACTACTACCATGATCCCCTTCCTTCCTAAATGGGGCTGGTTCTTCCAGGTGTCCTCAAAGACCCTGACTTCATGGTCATTTCATCCTCTTCTCTAGCTTCTTTTTTCCTGTTTTCTGAAAGGATCTTCTCAATTCCATCCCTGTTTGACTGCCAGATAAAGAAATAGCATAAATGTTTCTAAAATGCTACAGACATGCCCCATAAAAGGGCAAAGCTATAAATGTCTGTCTTACATTTCTACAGCTGTTCAGAGAATAATAGCTACAGAGCTAGAAGGGACCTTAGAGATCATCAAGCCCAAGTCTCTCAATTTCCCTATGAGCATACCAAGGCCTAGAGTGGTTAAGTAACTTGCCCAAGATCACACAAAGAATAAGTTGACAGAGACAGGATCTGAACTCAGGTACTGTTCCTCCAAGACCAGAATTCTATCCATTGAACCATTTCTATTCACAGAAATGTTTTATTTCAGAAGTATCTCCCCAGGGCAAGTGTTTTGTTTTCCCCTCAAACTCCTTCTCTTTACAACAATCCTCAAACCAATGCATTGTATAAAACTACCACCCTAAAAAGGGCTGAAATAGTATGGTGAGAACCTGACCAGATGTATTCCTCTGAAGGTTAAAAAAAAACAGACTTTTTTGTTGGCTTCCTTTTGTTTCTATTTTTTTTTCCCTAAAAATTCCCTCTAACACACAGGCTAACAGCAGAAAAAAAATTAAAGTGCTATTCTTCCCTTAGCACCTCATTTGTATTTGCTTTTAATTGTTTTTCCAGGCGAGCATGCTAATGTTTTTGTACTGCTCTTGTGTGTTCAATCTACAATCTATGAAATGCATCTACAAGGTTCTATCCAGGGATAGAATGGAAAGGAAAGAGGTTGAATTTTATGGTCATGGAAAAGAGAAAAAAGTGATTGTTTTTTTTTCTTTTATATATGCTCTTAGAGTATAAGGCATGTGTTATCATTTAATTTCATTAATCTATGGTACCATCACAAATGCACTCATATCATATGTAAGTGAACATTTAAGTAGAGTAACTGCCCATATTTGAACATTATTGACACTTTAGAAATACTAGAGAGGATAATGCACCCACTACATATTTTCTGATTATCTAAGCAAATTGCAATAGATTAAACAAAGAGTTATGGGCAATATATATGTATATATGTGTATACATATATGCATTTACACATATATAACATCTTTGGAAAAGTATATATTTTATTAAAATAAATTAAAAATTGAGAAGCATTCTATATTACCAGGATATATGTATTTTTCTTTGATTTTCAATACTTGCTTTGACTTGCAGTTAATGTTTTATTGCTCTTAATCTAAAAATAGATTACTATGTAAAGTTGTGTGAAAATATGTATGTCTTAATTTGAATTTTGACTCATTAAGCTAATATCACATTTATGGCATTTAAAAAATTTGAAACAAATTAGAAATGCTTCTATTTTATTTCTTTTTCTATTTTACTTTTCATTTCTTTTTCTGAGTAGGCTACCAGTTTTTGTACTGCTCCTACATATTCAACTCACAATCAGTGGAATGAATTGAAATGTATTCTATTCTTTTACATTATATTTTGATTTACATGATAATTCTTTCCTGTAGATGTATGAAATTTTACACATCATTCTATTTTTAGTATCACTAGGGAGACAACTATCTTCAAGTTGTACACACAATAGTACTGTCTCAGAATCCAATCAATAAAGATGACTATCATTGAACAAGGTGAGATTTATTTCTTCTTCAAAAAAGGACCTAGGTAGAGAAGACTGCTTCACAAGAGTTCATTATAAAGTATCATTAAATATAGTCAAGATACATCATAAACACTTGAATTTTCCCATTAACTTTGATTCTCACGGTTCTCCTACTTGCTAATATATATTTCTGCTATGTGGTTGCCCTTTTTTCAGAAACTACTTTAAAGTATTTCTTTTTTTTCCTAACGCAACACACACACATGCACACATGTATATATGTACATATAAATGTATAATATACACATATGTATATGTGTGTGCCTGTATTCTCTTCCAGCTCTTAACTTTATTTAAGGATTTGGATTTGAAACAATAAAAGAAGTAAACTCAAAAGAATTCTTGAAATTTAACTAAACTCAATGTTTTTATTAGTCTGAAATATATCTTTAAAAATCATTTGGCATAATGACTTTATTCTTGGTAAAGTAATATTCTAATTACACATCAGACTATAAAAGCTATCCAGTAATATGTACGACTATTTAAAGAATTATGTAAGTACAACATTTATATTTACCAATTTACTTCTTACTATGTTATTGGGTATTAAGATTATATATGTATATACAATGAAGATAGATAGATTATTGAAAGCAGATAATATTTGTGTCTTTAAGTGGGATAAGACTGAACCCAAAGTTGGTGTTAGTATGTAGGCTTGATTTGTTTATTTTCATCAGTTCTCCCCAGATTCTTGGTAGGTGACTATCTTTGTCATAAATTGATAAAGAAAAGGTTTGAATAAACACTCATGTGAGAAAGTCTAGACACATCTAGTCATAGATAAAAATATGTAATTTTAACAGGATTTGGGGAATTCTTTGGATTTTCCGTGATGTTTTTAAGAATCTTAATTTTTATTTATTTAATAATATTCACGTATAATAGTCACATTTATCTATATAAAGTCTATTAATGGGATGGTTAATCTCATCCCACACCAAAATATCAGGCTTAGAACCAGATCACATGAAGCTAAAGACCTAATTCACATAGAACTGGACCCACTTGTTTAGTCAGTTGGTCATGTCTGACTCTTCAAGTCTCAAATTGGGGTATTCTTGGCAAAGTTACTAGAGTGATTTCCAGCTGCCTTCTCTAGCTCATTTTAAAGATGAGGAAACTGAAGCAAATAGGGTTTATAACTTATCCAGGGTCAAATAAGTAAGAGTCTGAGGACAGATTTGAACTCAGATCCTTTAGCCTCAAGGACCAGCATATAGATGCCTCTACTGGAACTACCTGTTAATCGAATTTGCCACATTCATTGACTGATATCCATTATTTAATTAGAAAGTGATTTTTTTTTGTTTAAGCAACTATAATTAATGATAATTAATTGCATTAAAATATATAATTTACATATGTATACACACATCTATATGTTATATTTGTACACTGACACAAATTTATTTCATTTTTTATTTTATGAAATAAAACAAGTATTTTCATAACAGTACAATAAAAAAAGATGAAACTGAAAAATCTACTATATACAACTTGTCATTCCTTTCAAATATGCCACAAAATTTTCATGTTAATTTCTTTTTTCCTGTTTTTTCTTCTCCTCCTAACAAATCTATTTCCATGGACCTGTGATTTCACTGGTGTGTGGAATACCCAATGAGAGACTTCCTTCACCATTACAGGTAATTCTGCAACTTACAACTTGAAGAGAGTTGCCTACATTACTGAGAAGAGATTTGCCAGGGTTAAAGAGTCGGTTATGTGACACAAACAGAATTTGAACCAAGTTTGTCTAGTTTCATGGCTCCATTCAATGTACGAAGTCACAATGATGCCTCTTTCAGACACACATATGCGATTTAAAATAACTTATTTCTATAAAGATAACCCCCTTGCCCCTCTCCATCACACCAGTTATATCTGAAAGGTGTATTTGTCTACATGGAAATGAATTTTCCAAGTGAAACATGAGTGAAATCTAGGACTCAGAATAATATTTAAACTGAAAATATCACACAGTGTTTCAATGTTCTGACAACAAACACATAACTAAAAGAACTTGACAGTGATTAAAGAAAGAGATAATTGTGAATTATAACTTTTTTTAACCTCACAAATGAAACTATCTGCTAGGAATGGGCTTCAGAAATACTTAGCCACAGTCATGTTTGCTTTCAACTTTTTATTTTAAATGCTTAATTGTAGCCAGGAGGCATGTTTAAGAAAAGAAACAAAATGTCATTTTGTATCTTCAAATGCCCATCAGCCATGTGGTTTCCACAGCGTTTGCTTACTCACAGCTGTGACAGCTTTTCATTTTTACTTTTTAGTTAGAATGCTTAATTGAGAGCAATAGGGAGCGCTAAAAGTTCCTGATTAAGCTATTTAATAAAATTTTCAAATGAAAAAGAAAGCCCAGAGATAGTGAAAATCCTACAGAAATTTCTTTCAATAGATTTGTTAGGACAATCACTAATTTGGGGTGAAACGAAGTAAATCAGGCACATTTTACAGAAACTCAGCACAATAGTTCATTGTAATCCATCTTTTCTCAACTTAATTCCATTGATAATCTGTGGTCATGCACAGAAGAGAAATATAAACGTGCTCAGTCAGTCCCAGATGCTACAATTGAGATGGAAAGCAAAATGGGAAAACCATTAGTATTGTATAACTCCATTAGATAAACTATAATGAATATAAACCATATATACATATATAAATAAACTATATACATATAAACTACAAAAATTTTATAAACTGTAAAAATAATATTCAATCATAGAAAAATCAAAGATTTAAATGATAAGACAATGTCATCTTACGAAGGAGATAGATATGTCCTAAAGCCTTAACAGTCCACATAAAAGAAACTAGGCAGTCAGTTGAATGAAATTCAGAGAGTAAGATAAAAAGGTATGTTTTTAACACTGTTTTTCCCTTTCTATTACTCTTATTTAGGTTCACTGAGTAATCTCTGTCCAAGAAACTGCAGTAGCTGTGTGTAGTTCTTTGTATCTATCGACTCAGCCAAGTTACAGAGAAGTGACAAGGAGATGATAATGCATTGTAAAAAACAGAAAAGTCAAATGCCAATCTGGGAAGTCAATTTGAATGTGTGTGTCTAATGAATTTTGAATGCTATTTGCCTGGCTGACCACAGACACCTTAAGTTGTCTCTGCCTATAAATGGTACAATAATTTCTAGAGCTTGGAAGGAAGAAAAAGCAGCCTTTTTTTTTCTTTTTTCCTACTGGCAAATAAATTATGGAGTTGTACAGTAGCACTGTCTCACAGCTGAAGTAAAAAAAAGCATTTAAAAATGTGTTTCAACCTTTGATTTGTTCTCATTGGTTACTGAATATAATTTATAAGAAATCTCTTTTAAAAACAGAGTTAAGAGCTGAGTTTTATCTTTTGAAAAATGAAGGGGGCTGGACTAGATGATCTGTAAGGCCTTTTAGTCCCTAATATTGTATCAATATTATGAATGAATTGTGCAAATAAATTGGTAAAAGGCAGTCTAATGAATAGACAACTGGACTTGAAGTCAGGAAGATCTAGGCTGAAAATGACTCTGGCATACTTGAACCCTAGGTAAGTTATATAACTTCTCTTCTCCTCCATTTTCCTCATCTGTTAAAAAAATGCTTAGACTTGATTTCCAAGGTTCTTCTCACCTATAAATCTATGGTGCTGTGATAATAGAAATTTACTGTCTGAAATATAGTCATTTTTATCTGCATTTTTCCTGTTGTCTCATGCCAAGATTTCCAAGAAAATAAGAATGGTATCAAATGGGAATTCAAGTGAAAATGTGACTTAAATAAGAATAGGTAGGCAATCACACCGATGCAATGTTTTGCTTACCTGTGCTCTTACAGGAAAACTTGGTTTTCTCATCACACAAACGCACAGTGCCATTGCAGCCCTTTTCATCACTGCCATCTTCACAGTCTTTTTCTCCATCACAGCGCCAAAGATCAGGGACGCAGTTCCCATCAGGATCGCACTGAAATTCATTTCCATTACACCCAGCAGGAGAATGAATCTCTTAAATTGAAATGAAGGAAAGAAAAAAATGTACATATTATATTATTATATGCACATAAATAATATTATATCATCTGATGAAAATTATTCCTTGTTTCTTATCTTCTAATAACTCTTCAAAGGCAACATCAGTTTTTGTTTTTTTAACTTCATTGGAAACCTAAGAATACAGATAATGACTGCTTCCCACACAACCATGGACAATGATGCATGTACTTTACAAGCCTAAGAGAGAAGAGGAGGTACAATTCATACATTTATTTGCTTGTATTTCAATCTTTGAGATTTAAGGCTGAGATCTTTGAAATGCACACACACATACATATGTACACACACATAGATATATAGATATGCATATATATACATATGCATATGCGCATATAAATATATACACATACACACATATATGTATAACAAAATCCATGGATTCTATGACTCTATTTACAATGCTGAGATATCCAGGGCTTTTAAAAACTTTATTTTGTTCTTTAATTTCTCACTGACTGCAAAGAGAACCCAAAATGGGATTTTTTTACTAAAAGAATGAAAACATTGAAGGAAGTTCTAAGAAATCTTAAAGTATACCCAAGGAAGGATATGAGAAAAACTTCAGGATAGATCTCTAGAGTGATACAATGTTAGTTACACACAAAAAATTGATTTTTATTAGAGACAGACACTATGCATTCAATTTCAGTTGATAATGCTAATTTATTCAGTGCAGAAATTGCTCTCAAACTGATTATTGAAAACAAGTTAAATTCTATCTTTTAGAATCAATATAATTGAAGGAAGAATTAGAATGAGCAAATTTTGCACTAAAATAGCAAAGTTATACAATCACTATGAAACAAAAAGCTCCATTTAAAAATGCTATTGACTTTTTCTCAAATAATAGAAATACTTTAGCTATTATGGAGAAATACCAAAACAGTTTTCCCAAACAATATGGTCTAACAGAAATTTGTCAGTTTTATTTTTATAGTAAGGAATGTTAATATAATCATTTCGTAGGACTTTGGGCATCACTGTGATAATTAGCAGTACTAACTGTAGTAATTACTCTGGAGGATTATTATAATTTTGATTATCTCATGAAGCATGTGTCAGTAGTGTCAGGACCCGGCCCTTATTGATTCTTCTGGTTGGTCCTCATTCGTCTCCCACATCCTAAACTGAGGGCTACATCAACGGAATCGGCCACTGAAATAAGACCATTCCGCTCAATAGAATTTTAAGAGTGAATGCCCATTTGCACCTTCTCTCCGGATGAGCCGGAGACTACAATAAAAGTCCCTATCAGCATCTTCTGATTGGTCCTTCTTTATCTGAACACAAGTGATAAAACAGCAATGATGAATGATCTTTATTTCAAACCTCGTGTCTACAATGGGATTAGGGGGGTTCCTTGATAAGTCAATTCCAGTATCCCAAGAGAAGCTCTTTCTGAAGTTTCAACTTCCTGGAGGAAAAGTGCATCCCAGAGAGAAGAGTAAGTCATGCATCCTTGTGCTGCCCAGAAGAGGCAGACTTGCAATTACTCACTCAAACAGCAGATCTCATGTGAAACTGGAATGCTTTAAATATTTGTACAGATACAAATATTTGAATGCATGAGTTTACGAATCATGTTTGTTTTAAACCTTTATTTTCTGCTGTGGGAAATAACTCACTTATTTGGGGGGTTTGAACATTGAATACATTTCTAGAATGGATGTTGTTAATCCCTTTGGGGGAGACTCTAGATATGGAACAAATCTAAACTTTAAGAAATTTTTCTGGGGACTGAGAAATAGGGGTAAAATGAGCTAATGATCATGAGAAAGTTTAGACTACCCCCTCTAGGACAAAGCTCTTGGAGGCCTGAACCTGCTACCCAGGAAACAGCTGGAGCCTCATCCCAACTCTGGCTTTCATACTATAATGACATAACATCAGATTGATAAGTTATAAATTATTGTTCTGTATTTTACTAATAGGATTCCATAGTGTTATAATTTAGCATTGGTTTATCTGAAGTCTACCATAACCTGAAGATATAATGACAAAAACAATAAAACCTTATTGTGATACTTTCTTATGGAACAAAAATAACTCTGAGACCTTGAAGACTATTGGACTATGAAGAAGGATCAGAGCTATATAGAATGAATATTTTCTTTCAGAAGAAAGTTGGGATTCGGTGAACAAAGTGAACAGCAAATAAAACTTCCCAAAATAAAACTCATTTTGTCCGATCATACAGAAAACTACTGGTGACTACACAGCAGTCATTTTCTAATAAGCATCTGTGTAGAATCTGACTATAAATTTATCACAGAAAATCAAGATAAATTTCGGATAAGTACTGGAAATAAGAAGATATAGCATACAGTTACACAGCTGTAACCAGGGTCATATGACTGAAACTATGGGAGGGTAATTATTTTATGGAGGTAACAAGTTGGGTACATGGACAAATGCTGGGTCTGTAATCAGGAAGACCTGGAGTCAGGAAGATTTCAAATTTGGCCTCAAATACTTACAACCAGTGTGACCTAGGACAAGTCACTTAACATGTGTTTGCTTTAATTCACTGAAAAAGGAAATGGCAAACCACTCCAGTGCTTTTGCCAAGAAAGCCTCATGGACAGTACTAGAATGCTTTGGTCCACAGGGTCATGAAGACTTGGGAACAACTGAACAACTGTTTTATATTTACTGCATCACCCGGCTACATCCAAAGCCAATCAACTAATGTTAATAAACGTGTGACAATGACTGTAGAAAATATGCACCAAATCTTAAGTGGTTGAAGTTGAAACCATAAATGATGAACACAGAGCCAACACAAAAGCTAAAGTTTTATGGAATAAAAGACAAAAAAAATCTTTTGTGTTCCCATTGAGTCTTCCCCAACTTAGCATTCCTTCAGTAACATAAAGATTCCATAGGAACCTCTCCTAACTCCTCAAGAGACATTGATTCTTCCCAGTGAAGGAAAGGGTAATTGGGGTACGACAGGAGGAGAGGAGTGGAGAAATGAAGGCAGGCCAAGACAACTGATATGGCTTCCAAATATGAAGGAAACAAGACAGGAGACTGTGCTGAGTTGAGTCCTCTTCCTTTAGTGTTTACATCAGTCTGGTACCAGCAAACCACCCTCACCCTTCAGAGCCTGACGATCTCACCCTTATCAGTCTTTGTAACAGGGAGGAATGAACCAAAAATGAGAAGGGAAGACAATCTGCTGGCTCTAAAGGAGAAAAGATGTTTAGTGTCCAAGCAGATAAACCAACAACCAGACTTTTTAGTCCAAATTAAAAATAAGTAAAAGTTCAAAGGAGAACCACATTTCATTAAACAAACATTATACTATGAGAAAAAGTAAACCAAAAAATTCCCAATGAAAAAAAGAATTCCATAAATCCTCTGATATTATAAAATATCATTCAGAAATTCTGAAATGGTTAAAAAAAGAATGACATGTTTAAAGACATTAGAATAGAAATGAGTAAAGAAATAATAATTAAAAAGGATGAACAATGAAGCAAGCATCTTACAACACGATAGAGAATTTATGCAAAGAATTAGAGTCCTTGAAAAAAAATGACAGATTTAGAAAACAACAATAGAAAAGCAGGAAAAAAAACCAACTTGGTAGAAGAGAAGGTAAAGAAAATGATTTTGAAACAACAGATGAATTCTATATTATCCAAGCGAATGGTATTGGATACCACTGGATTATGTGAAGAGAAAATTTAAGGATCATTGGTCTCTGAGAAGAACAGGATTTTAAAGATTATTCCACATTACAAGGAAAGTACAAAAAAAGACCCTTTTGAATCCAGAAAACAGAAGAGTAATGAATTATTAAATCAACAGATGAAGGGAAGAGGGGAAGCTTGAAATAAATATGACAATAGTTATATTTTGTGAGGGTTTCAAAAAGTTAGGAGAAAAATCTGCAGATATTATATGAAGGAATGTAAATTCAATTTCCTTAGGTATATGTATAGTAACTATAAGAAACTGAAGAAAAGAAAGAAATAGAACATCGCCAAAGGCAAAAGAATGTAAGCTGAAAACCCAAATAACATATTGTGCAAAGTTATGTTTAATATTAATAATTGTTGAGAGGGCTGTCAACAAAAGATGTATATCTGAGGAATTCTTATGAAAAAAATAGTGAGTGGAATATTTGACTTACATATAACTCATTCATATAAAAAAACAAAAAAATACATATATCAAGAAAAGTCTATACATTAAAAACATTTTCCCATGTACATTTTTTATTAAAAAGAAAGAAAGAGGAATCATCAAGGGACAAAAAAGACCTAAATAGACTGTTGAAGAGGGTCAAAAGAAGGAAAGGAGAAAGAACTGAATAAGATTCCACAGAGAAAAAAAATTCATGCTTTCTCCCAAATTAACCCAGTATTGTGAGGGAGGGATTGAAGAATAGGAAGTCATTTTAGCAGGGATGGCTAGGCAAGGGACCAAAAGAACCTGGAGCTTCATGGGCATACAACCAGTAAACCACTTCATTTAGACTTCAACAACACGGTGCCTGAAGAGTTCTACGAAAAAATAGACATAGAAATTAAGAATATGAAGACAAAAAAGAATAGTTGGATGAGATCATATTTGGAAATACCAAAAGAACATCTATTTCAAAAGCAATGAAATTTTGAGAATGCTGAGGACTTAATTTTCAAGATATAAGAGGAGAAATAATAAATGCTTGGGGAAAATTTGGACATTAAACTATTGAAAAAAGCTGATAAAAATGATCATCTGTTGCCAACTCATGCCTACTTCACCATGTCTATAACATTTTTATGAGGCCATGAATCGATGGCATCCTTAAGGAAAGGATGACAAGAGAGCATGCATGCCTTTGTAATTATCCAACTTAGCATATCTTTATAGTCACACAATTGACTGAGAGATACAGAGTATACAAGCTCCTGCTGTGTTTGTTATTAGGTGACTATAAAAATGCATTTGATTAGGCAGAACTAAAATGTCATTTAAAAATCTTTCTTCCAACAAATTATCTGCTATGTATACATTAAAGTTGTATAAAAATCCTTGAAATATGCAAAAGAAAAAAATATGCAGAAAGATAATTAATGACTTTGCTGGTATAAATTAAGTGATTAATATCAAGTAAATCCCATAAAATTTGTCAAAGTTATTTGACACTGTTGTGGAAGATGTCCATCCCAGATTCATTCATTCATCATCATCATAGTGAAAACTGTCATGTATATAGCGCTTTATGTTTTAAAAAGCATTTTGTAAATATCATCACTTTGATCCTTGCAACAACCCACGTAAGGTAGAAACTATCATCCTCATTTTAAAAATAAGTAAACTGAGGCAGACAGAGATGGGTTGAATTGCTCAGGGTCACATAGCTATTAAGTGTCTGAGTCCAGATTTAAACTCAGATGTCCCTAATTTCAAATACAATGATTTAATCACTGTAACACCTAGTTGCCTCATTTACTCAACAAGCATTTATTTAGCACCTACTAGGACTATGTGAAGTATTGAGGATATAAAGTCATTATGGAATCATTTCTCTACTTGAGTAATTTAGAGCCTCCTTGCTATTTCCCCTAGTTCCAGTCTCTCCTCTCTGATTTACAAACATTGACACAGGTATAAAAAAAATTTTCCCAAAGCACAGTTCTGACCATGATATTCCCATCAATAAGCTCTAGCCACTCACTATTATTTGGATTAATTTGTATTCCTTTGTTGGATAATCAAGGTCCATCACAATCTGACTCCAACAATATTTCCATCCTTACAATACAGACCTTACTGTCATGCAACCTACTGTGTAGATAAACTAGCTTTCTTCCTCTGCCCACACATCTGTCAGTTCCTTGTTATTGCACTGGTTGTCTCTCATCCATAGAAGGCACACCTGCCTCAATATGAGTCCCCCTACCCATGTCTTCCCCCAGCAAAACACATTACCTTACATCTGATCCTATATGTAAAAGTGGGTGGCAAATTTATTCAACTCCACCCTTTTTAAAATAAATGGTAATGTGTTCAATCAATAGATATCACTCAAAGACTTTGAAAGCCATTTGATACAGTGAAATAACATCAGAAAGGAATTCTCTTCCAATTGGCCAAGATATTTCATCAGACCCTCTGAATTACTTATAAATGTGTCAAGTTAGCTGAAATCAGGAAGTTCCAGCAGTGTCAATCAAGAGAAAGTATTTTAGCAGACCCCTGAGGTGGACATGGAGGACTAGGCTACAGCTAGGCAGGAAGATATTAAAGACTACCACTGGTTCTAAATGCATCTGGAGCAAAAACCCTGTGATGAGGGAAGTCCCTCTTGGGTAATCTGTTTTCTCAAATTACTTCCCAGTTCCTTTCTATACACTGACACTATAATTGGCTACTTCAGCACCCAAATGTTTCTAGTAAATGGACTTTCGTCTCAAGAATGGAGGTCAAGATTTATGGACTGATAGGTG
Organism: Potorous gilbertii; assembly: GCA_028658325.1. Lineage (NCBI taxonomy): Eukaryota > Metazoa > Chordata > Mammalia > Diprotodontia > Potoroidae > Potorous > Potorous gilbertii. The sequence goes on along the minus strand of JAQQSK010004082.1, from coordinate 124,901 downwards.
GCTCCATAGTGCATAGGATACTAGGCCTGAAGTCAGGAAAAGTTGGGCTTAAATGCAACCTCTGACATTTTCTAGCTGTGTGGCCAACCAGAGAAATGGAGTCAAGATGGCAGAGAAAAGATAGGAATAGGGTAAAACAATTTTCCAACTCAAGATAAAGAAGAAACTGCAGGAAAGGTCTGTCTCACTTGAGTAAAAGAGGAGTGTAGCCCATCAGGTCATAGTCCAGGCAAGCCAGTGAGTGGTCTCCAGCACCAGAATAGATCAGCAAGTGAGGCCCTGTGATCCCAGCTCATCAGAACAGTGACATTAGAGGCTTCCAGCCCTAGTATAGCAGGCTAGTAGTCAGATCTGGCAGGTCCAGAGACCCAGGTGCCATGCATGGATTGGCCCGGGCAGCCCAAGCATAGTAGGTAAGCTGCCAGCCCCAGAGTCCCCATCATAGAAAGTCTAGGACTAGGCCCCTAGCTCTGGCACAAGAAGATTGATACAGTTCCCCGCTGCACCCTGAGCAGACCTCAGCTTAAAAACTCTCAAAATAGTCTGGAAATTAGCAAAAAAATAAAAAATAAAAATAAATTAAAAGTCTTGACCATAGAAAACTAAAATGATGACAGAGAAAATCATGACAGAAGAGCATAACCATGTCAAAAAACCTGCATGTGAAGCCTCCAAAAGAAATATGAATTGGTCTCGGGTCCAAAAATCATTCTCCTAGAAGAGATTCAGGATGATTTTAAAAATCAAGTAAGAGGTAGAAGAAAAATTGGGAAAAAGAAATGGGAGTTATGCAAGAGAACAATGAAAAAAGAGCCAACAGCTTGGAAAAACAAAACAAATTCTCAAAAAAGTAGAATTGGCCAAGTGTAAAGGAGGGTCAAAAATCCGTTGAAGAAAACAACTCTTTAAAAAACAAAATTGGCCAAATGGAAAAGGAGGTACAAAAGTTAACTAAAAAAAGTAGAATTGGGCAAGAATCAAAAAAAAATCAAAAGAATGAAAAAAAAATTTGCGTGCACCTGGGCAAGACATTTAATCCCTGTCTACCTCAGTTCCCTTGTCTACAAAACAGGAATAATAATAGAATCTTCCTCATGATGTGGTTGCAAGGAAAATATTTGTAGTGTTTATCATAGCACCTGGCACATAATAGGTGCTTGATAAATGCTTGTCTCTTTCCTTCTCACATACCTAGAGATACATGAAACATGAAGTTAGTCTGAGAAGTCAAACTTTGCTTAATGTGAGGAATTTTCCTAACTGGAGCACAGAGTGATTGTGACTGAACTGATACGATTTCATCTAAAATAAGGTCCCTAAAGCTGAAGAGCTAAAATGAGCTAATTATTGTACCAGTGTGCTAGAATCATAGTGATTGGGACAATCTGTGATTTATTGGTAAAAAAAAAACTACCAGGTGAAAAAACTCCCTCTACCAATGCAAGTGGACACCTTCTCTGTTAGTTACAGTCTTATGGAATTACCTGGAGAGAGATGTCATACAACCAACCCACAACACCCCTACTTGTAGAACCAGATAAAATGAAATTTAGAAATTCTTAACAAAATAAATAAAAATACAATGAAGCATAGATCACATGAATATGTGATTTCCTGAGGTAATATGTGACCCACAGGATTCCTTTTGTGCAGGTTAGTTGTATGTTGAAGCATTGGGTATAGGGGGATTCTGTTAATCTTATTGGCCTATGATCTATCAGATTTTTGGAATAGTATTGTGAAAACAAGGTCAGCATTACCTCAGTGTCTGAAGTGATCTTTGTAATATGTTTTCCTTCCCCTTAAAAGTGATGAAATAAGCCACAACCCCACTATACAAAGTAAATTCGTTGAGAGCAGGGACTATTTAATTACCTGCTTTAATATCTCCAGCACCCAACATAGAACCTATCACACAGTAGGCATTTAATAAATGCTTACTCATGCTTAATTTCTAGGCTATTTACAAGGATTCCATTCTCTAATCAAATTCCAAATTGTCTTACTATATCTCATTTAATTATGCACCATGAAACCAGAACTTACCCAGCCATCTATCTTCCCATCTACAAGGACATATAACCCCACCTGCAACCCCTCATACTTTTCTATTTGTTTTGAGAATGATAATCAAATTAATTACACCACAGCTGATGGTCCTATGACTCTAGGGAAAATACCTGTAGTGGTAACAATTCCTAAATGCCTCTATCTGGTCACCATCTATCCCTATGTGTCATTTTAGTCTAATGACTACGTGCAATTAAACTACGTGCAATTAGACTACACACTTCTTGATGTCAGAGGTTGTTTCATGTTCATATTTGTATCCTCAACCTTTGGTGCCATGTCTGGCACATTTTAGGCTGTTTGTTGGTGCTCTTTAACCTTCATTCTTAAAGTGAACCAGTGACATCAGGAGGACGAAGTCTTGACTTGCAAGTGAATTGGATTGAAGTGAAGTAGAGCTGTGCAAAATCTTCAGCTTCATTCTCTCCTCCAGAGTCATCAGAATTCCATGGCAAAACATAGGTCAGGGCAAGTGGTGACGACGCTGGATGCAGTGAGAGACCTTGTCCTTTTGAAGCTAAGATCTTTCCCTAGTTTCAAATTATCTGAGGCAATGCCCATTCAGTGATGAAAGTTAAATGATAACTGAGACAAAAGATAGCCTAGTTTGCCTTCTCAAAAGAATTCACCTGGCACATGGTAAGCACTTAAACACCTTTCTGTTTATTTATTAATTCTCATTAGACAATAAAATCATTTCAGAACTTTTTCTGCAGTGATGTTATATGGGTCTCTGCCTAAAAATGTAAATTACAATTATTAACTACACCATTCACTGTCTTCTCCAAATGTGTTAAATACAAATCATTCTTTAATTTCCAACAGAGCTAAGTAAGCTGTGGTCTTATGTATTTTAAACAAAACAAAATAAAACAAGTAAACTTTAGGTTTATATCCTTTACCTGCAAATACTTAAATCTCTCTCTCTCTCTCTCTCTCTCTCTCTCTGTTTCTCTCTCTCTCTCTCTCTCTCTCTGTTTCTCTCTCTCTGTCTCTGTCTCTCTGTGTCTGTCTGTCTCATTCTCTCTCTCTGTCTCACTCTTTCGACATTTGTTTCTATTAAGTGTAGAGCTACATACATAGAATATGTAGTTATGATATGTATGGCTTCTTCATGTGACATAATGAAGAAGAGATAGAGTAGGAATTTTTTGTTTTTTGTAGCGCTTTTTCTCTTAAAAACATTAAAAATTGTCTCATGAACTTCTATCAACGCTCCCACATTGGAAACTTGACTTCCTATGACTATACACAGAAGTCCCTCCTAGCTGGAATTCTTTGCCTGCTGTACTTTTTGTGAGTCCTAGTTTCCTGAGCTTCAGGATATGGTATAAGATACGTCTTTGTAAGCTGGCATGCCCCAGTAGGGTGGTAAAACAATGACTGTTTCTATGTATATGCTCATGCTGTTTTACTGCTATGTTTTCATGTTGCTGATGCTGGGTATATTTTAACTAATGCCATTCTATTGTATTTTTGCCCTGAAGCTATTTAAGCCAAGGGTCCAATTCGAGAAACCTAATAAATAAATAAAGGCAAAGCCCTGAAGGAAGAGATTCATCCAGTGGTGGAATTTATTCCAGTGATTCAAATTGTTTTAATGTGATTAAATTCCAGCAGTTGGAAAAGAAGAAAATCTAAAAAGACAAAGATTTTTTCCTTACAACTTACAAAAAAAAAATCAGGTTTGCCTAATCATGTCTACACCATAAATATTTCTCCATAATAATGCATTGGCAATTCAGAAAAAAAGCAAAAGCCCTTTGAGAAAAGAGTTAATAAATGTGCTCCAGATATGATGGATATTTAAATCTCAAGAACAATCTGAATCAATAACTTTTCTCTTTTCATTGTTTAACTGTAGCTTATATTTCAGCTTGTCATTCATTACAAATTGGCTGGAAAAGTTAAAAGCACTATGTTTCCACTGTGTGTAATTTTCCCCTCTTCTCATAGAATTACAGAATGTTAGAGATGAAACAGAGTTTTGAAATTATCTTGACCAATCCTTTTATTTTGTAGGCAAAAACCCTGAGGCTCAGAAGATTTAACGTGACTTTCCCAAGATCACTCATCCTGTCAGAGGCAGAACCTAGACTAAAATACAGTTCTCTAGGCTGCAGTGCTTCCTCTATAACATGTCATTTCTCTTTTCAAGTTACTTGCAAATGAATTACAGGATTAAGGGCTAGAGAGGATGTTAGAGATAGAGAAGGAAAGAGATCAAGAAAAACACTTGTCCAAGGTTACAAAGGCAGTGAGTGGAATTTGAACTTTGGCTTTCTGATTTCAAATTCAGAAATCTTTTCACCATGGCAGAGTATGTTAATATTTTTTTCTAAACTCTGGAAAAGCAGAAATTTAACCCTTAAGTATGTGTAGATATAAATCTGAGTGTGCCCCTACATGATCCATTTGCTTATCTACGGATCTGCCAGTGGAAAAAATCAGAACATGCTCATGGATATTGAAGAAAAGCATGGTTAAGGAATTAAATTATGAACTTTAAAAAATTAAATAATGTTTTCAGTTTATTTAAACACTTCACATGGAGTTAAACTTCATTTTAAAAAACTTCACTTTTTTTACCCTAATAGTTTTTTTTTTTCATAGACAGTACCCAGGGGGGAACAATACTAACATAAAAGAATTCAAGATCATGTTCTATATGGGGTTTTTGAAGGAAATGGGTGTACTTAGACTAAAGAAGGGAATATTTGAATGGTGATATGCCAGCAGTCTTTGGTTATCATAGGAATTGTTTACAGAGAATAGGGTGGAAAATTGTTCTACTGGCTCCCAGAGCTAGCACAAAATGGAATGTATAAGTTGCAAGTTTTTGGAGAGGAATTTCACCTCCATATCTGGAATGAACTCTGCTCATCATTTCAGCTTAGAATTCTTAATTTCCTTCTAAGTTAGTTTCAATTACCATCTTGCTGTTGAACTGTTAACCCAAACCAGCTGCTAATTTCTTTCCCATGGCCCTGAAATCATGTATACATAAAACAAGACTTCATTTTGAAGGATTTCTCCCACTTTTCCTTCTATCTTTTGTTATAAGAAAGAACTCTTTGGTAGAAGAAGTGGGAATACATTGGGAAATATGAATGATTTAATAGCAAAATATACTAACAAAAATTAATGCTTTTTCATTGATTTAAGTAAGAGCTTCCTAACAATTAAAGCATCCTAAAGTGAAAAGAAAATTTCTGCAGGAGACATGTTTCCTCTCACCAGAAGCCATGAGATAGCAAAAGCTGGAAGGTCACTTGTAAGCTACCTTATAGAGAGGATCCTGATTCAGGTATGGCTTAGACTAGGGGACATTCAGCTCCTTTTGAGTTCTGAGAGGAGGTGATTATCTTTATAACATTCTCTAATCTTCCAAACTTCTGATACAGGTCAGAATTTCCTTCCCTTGACTTTGTATCTGTTTTATTCCTTGTTTCCCAAACTCAGGGAAAAGACCAGCCTTACCTGGTGATGCTGTTTCCTGGAAGATAATCCACCTGTCTCCTCAAAAGCAGGGATTATAAGCATGTGAAACTACCCCTAGCTAAAATCATTTTAAAATTGATATTTTGTCTTATGCCAGGGGAAGGCAAACCAATGAATAAATTCCTATTGACAACTTACATTACTAATGAACTATATGCTTTAGTATCTAAATATGAACACATTTAAGAAGGAATTACTATGTGAGAAAAAATAAGCCAGTTAATTTGTGTTTTATGAAGAAAATGTCATGTTTTCCTTAAACTATTTGTGTTTTTTTGACAATTTGGCATTGTATTATTTCGTTTAAATAGCACTTTTTCTTTAACAGAAGAATGCTTGGAAAATATCTGGATTGCATAATTGAGGTCTAAAATTTTCAACAGGAAAGAATTTTCTGAATCTAACAAATTCAGAGGGAATACTAGATCACTAGCTCAATTCAGTAAGTATAATCTAGCCACTCCTGCAACAATTGGGCTATATAGTTTCTAATCAAACTTATTTAAAGTGAGTGTTGATCAGCATAATCTCTGATGAAATGAGTTCCTCCTAAATCACTTGCTGAAATTACAGTACATAAGAGGTAGAAAATAGAGATAATAAGGTGTTAAAGCCTTAAAGAAAATGTAAAGCGGTATTTATACTTGATTAATCCTCTAGGATGTATGAAGAAGCTCTTCAATCAAACTGCATGGAATTGTAGTGTGGCTAGCCTCCGGTGGCCTTTTAAAAGCAAGACACATTCTGTAAGGTTTCATTAAAGACTAGGAGCTCTGACAACTGAGAGAGGACATCACCTCTGTCATTTAAAAAAAAGTTAGATGTGTGGTAGAAGAACCTAGCTCTTGAGAGGGAGTTATTCTTTGGGTTTTTTTTTTCTATTCTGCCTCTAAAAGAGGCAGTAAAGAAAAAGGAAATGTTTATCTCCTGTTCCACCCACAACATTGTCAGCAGCGGCATCTTTTAGTGAAGAATTTCACTTAATAGAGTCTTCCCTTCCCAGATTGATTTGTTGTTTTTTTTTTTCTTATGTGGAAGAGGCCATTCTCTGCCTCATTTCTTACCTATCCTTAATCACTGTCTGGGCAGTGCATCAGTCAAATTGAGACTTGTTAAAGACCTTAGCTTAAAAAGGTCAAAGTCTCCGACTATATCCAGGGGCATGTCTAGTTGTAGTGATCTATATCTAACCATGGAACCTATATGTTTCTGGAGGAGAAAGTGAATCTGGTGACTTTGCACAGCCCTCCTTCACTTAAATCCAATTCTCTTGCAAGTTATGACATCACTTTCCCAATGTCATGATCCTCTTCAAGAACACAACAGCAATCACTCAATAGGAGATGCTAGCCCAAGATAACTGCTCACTATATCAATTAGTTAGTCTTCCAGATCTTTTTCCTATTGTTCAACTTTCTTTAATAGTTAAACTCTCTGGGATTGCTCTCTGTTGGACTGTTAAGACTAATGAAGATAAATCACTGATGGGGGCTAATAAACAATGTGGTTTTAGGAGTACAGACATACAATGTATCTTGAACCTGGGGTAGTCATTCTCTCAGAAGATGCAAAAATTGAATGTTAATTGTGGCAGTAGCCCAGAGGGGTATGTGTGTATATGCATAAACATATACATACATAATATATACACATATCCATATATATACATGTGAGCACATGCATACATGTATGTATATGCACGTGCATATTACATGTATGTGTCTATATACACATACTTTATATTTATGTATATGTGTGTATATATATATATGTGTATCCATGTTCATACAAGAAAAGAAGACCTAATTTCAAGAGAAACAGAGAAAGAAGTAGAGAGAGAGACATAGAGGGAAGAGATAGAAGGAGAAACAAAGACACAGAGAAAGTTATTTTATGAATAGAGAATAGTGTTCAAAATTGGTGTTGCAAATCTGGGAAAGAAAATAGGAGTATACATGGCATAAATAATATACATTAGCTTATAAGTTGGGAAATCTGTATTTTAGTTCCTGCTCTAACCTCTCCGAGTTTCATTCTTCCCCTCAAGAATAAGGCTACCCAATTAGATCGGGTTCTTAACTTTTTTGCATATATCATGTACTGCTGTGGTTGTCTGGTGAAGCCTCTGGAGTCTTTCCCAGGATAGTAATTTAAAATGTATACAGTAAAAAACATAGAATTATAAAGGAAACTGATTATATTGAAGTAGATTTTCAAGTTTTTAAAAAGTTCTCAGAATAATCTGGATAATTTAGTATAGTTTGAATAAGCTCAACAAACACTTATTAAATGACTGCTGTATATGCAAGGCAGATAGGTTCCTCTTCCAGGGGTTTCTTTCACCACTGAAATCACAGATGTAGGCTCCATCCCTATTTCCCTGTGTTAGAGTGCTAAGTGCTAAGTTAAGGAAGTAATACAGAAAAAAATAATTCATTCACTGAAGAAACTTGTGTTCTAGTAGAAGGATGTCTTATGTACACAGATTAATACATTTAAAGCAATTTAAAGCAATTTTACCAGAGTATAACCTTTACAATTTCTTCTAGATCTAATACTATATCATTTTGTGACATACACTTCAGTTGTATTCAGTAGGTTTCCTTAGGAGCATAAGAAAATAGTGTACATGGATGGGCACTCAGGTCAACTATCTCTTCATTTCCCAGCCTGCTGCTCTACTCTGAAATTCCCTGTCACTTATACCCACATTTCAGGTACCTTCCCATTCCCATGCCTTCTTTTCAGATTCTTTTTGTGAGTTGAATAACCCCATAAAATATAAACTCCCTGAAGATAGGAACTGTCTTCTGTCCTCTTTTGTATTCCTAGTGTTTGGCACAGTGCTTAGTACATGAGAGCTTAATAAATATTTACTAATTGACTGTGTTGTGTATATATGCAGATCTTCCATAAAAAGTCTAAGATATCTAGTGCCCTTTTTTAGAAAGTTAAACTCTGGGGGAAGGGGAAGGATTGTTGAGAGCCACTGGGGACACATACTTACTGTGATTAATTCACAGAGGACCTCATATATAATTAGAAGACCTTTATGTTTTTTTTAAAATATTGACCTGCAGTTAGTAAGGTAAGTAGGATGGTGTAATCGAAAGAGAACTGGACTGGAATCCAAGATCTTATTTCAGATCCTATATCCATCATGTTTTAGAACTTGAAAGGACCTTAGAGATAATTCCTGAGCCTTCCTCAGTTTTCTTATTAGTAAACTAAGAGGTTTGGATTTCTATTGCCTCTAAGATCCCTTACAGAACCAAATTGGTTATCTTGTAATCTTGTAAAGAAAATATTTTGCAAACTCTGAGGCACAATATAAATGCATTTTAAAAAATCTTTTCGTTGTTACCAGCATAACTACAAAGGCAAGAACTGAATTCTTCAAAGTTAGGCAGGTAGTATTTCTACATGGGAAAAAGGGAGGCATTTTTTTTTTTGGTCTGAGAAGGCTCATTGTCGTATTATCGTTATCCACAAATAAATTAGGTGTTGGGAATATATTTTTTCTTTGTTTTTATATATAATAACCAGACTTGGTTTTCAAGAAAACATCTATTGGGACGTATCTATAGTACTACCTAGCGACTAGTCCATTTATTTTACCCTAGGTTGAAATTACAAAAGTTGGGTAAAGGAACAAGGAAGAAAAAACAGGGAAACCAATCCCAGGTATTAAGAGTATAGCCATAACCAGGCTGTTAGAGCATCACTAAGGTAGAAGTCATAATTTTCTCATGAAGCTGAAAGCAGGGTGAGGAGGGCAGATGAAAAAGTTGCATGTAAGAATACTACTGGGCTTATTCTTAGCTATATTAAAACATATTCTTTTCCTCAATTAGAGAGATGAGATAGGCTGATGCATAAGACTAGACAGAATGGGATGGGTATAGGGTGTAAAGTTTGATTTGATTGGAAATTATGCTGTGACCATCCAAGTCTCTGATGTGTTTGCTGGGTAAGGGAGCAGGCAAGGAAAGAAGCGGAAGATGAAGAACAGAGCCCGAAGGGAAAGTAGAAGTCTTTGGAGAAGAAAACATCAATAGTTAAAAACAGTATATAGAGAATATGTGAGTATGCATATCAATAACAGTATGCACTTAACTGCCTAATGGATCTGGGAACTTGTTGACATTATTCACAATAAATCAAAATTGAAGGTCAATAATGTACTTAATTTGAAACTTGCTTTTAATTTTTATTTGCGATGTAAATAAGAGATCACATATGTTCCTGCATTACCCAACTCGTTTACTTACTGCAGCAGGCAGTAAATCTTTCCTTTTCAGTAAGCTAAACAGAAGGCATCAAAGAACAGTGCCCATAAATCAGGGTCAGATGCAGTTTCAAAGTAAAGATGAATTCAAATATTCAGGGAATATTAAAACTACTTAGGAGAAACAATGGGTAACATATATTCTAGGGACAGCCTGTTTTGTCATCCCCATCGGGTTCATGTTGAAATTATTCAATATAAATGTTTACAACTATTTCTGAATGGAAATTGACCCGAGGGAATAGCTGTCTAAAAGATACTGAACAATATGCATATGTTTACTTCAGAAAGGTCTCATTCCTAGCTTGAAATATGTTTGAGAGACTATTTCCCCCAAAAAGGAGAATAAGAATGATAGCACATATAATTCAAATGAATAAAACTGTCAGCAGTGAGATAAGATTACTTCCACATATCTGGCATTTTATAGATGTAACATATGTCCAAATTCTTCATAATTCCATTACAAAGGACAGGGATTGGGGAAAGTGGTACAAATACACTGGAGTCTGATATTAGGGTGGTTCTTGAGATTCTTACAAAAAAAAATTCTTATAACAAGGTCCCTTTTATATGTCAGCAACTGAAACCCTTTCGTATGATAGGCGAGATAGGCTTGCTTCCTGCCAAATTTCTCACTCGAGAATTGAATTAGATAGAGTTCCCAGTGTTAGAGAGAACTCTGAATATACTAGATGCCTGTGTTTCTCTTCAACCTAGAAAAACTGACCACCGTGTACCTTTTGCAAAAGGGGTATATTTGCTAATAAAAATAAAGGGCTCCATGCAGTCTATCCTCCACTTCAACCCAGCCCCTAGCCAAACAAAAACTAAAACAAAATAAACTTAAGACCTGAGCACAGGGAGAGTGAAGAATTTATTCAGGTGAGAGGGAAATTGTCTCTAAGAGGGCAGATAAGGGCAATGGTAAAGGTGAGGTGTATTAATGTAAATTTTATTTGGTCTAATAAAAATTGTTTCAGTTAATTTACATTTTTTTCCATACCAGAGACCATGCACTGGGGGTTTTTTAACCCTTTTATCTCCATAACTGATTTTCACTATCCTGATTCTGCTTCTCCTGGCCCACTATTTTCAAGAATACCAGAACCATGCTTCATTCACTTCCCTATATTTCTTGGCCATCTTTTAAAGAGTTAATTTATTTATTTTTCATTTTCAACAGACACTTCCACAAGATTTTGAATTCCTAAATTTTTCCCCATCTCTCCCTTCCACCCACCCCAAGATAACTTGCATTCTGATTACCGCTTCCCTCAATCTGCCCTCCCTTCTATCATAACCCTCCCTTCTCTTATCTTCATCTCCTCTATTTTCTTGTAGGGTAAGATAGATTTCTATACCCTATTGCCTGTATATCTTCCCAGTTGCATGTAAAAGCAGTTTGTAACATTCATTTTAAATCTTTGAGTTCCAACTACTCTCCCTTCCTCCCTTCCCACCCACCCCTGTTGACAAGGCAAGCAATTTGATATAGGTTATACATGTGCAGCCATTTAAAATACTTCCATAACAGTCATAGTGTGAAAGACTAACTATATTTTCCTCCATCGTATCTTGCCCCTCATTTATTCTATTCTCTCTTTTGACCCTATCCCTCCTCAAAAGTGTTTAGTTCTAATTACTCCCTCCTCCTACTTGTCTCTGCTTTCTATCATTACCCCAGCTTAGGCCCTTCCTCCTTCCTTTTCTGTAGTATAAGATAGATTTTAAACCAAAATGAGTGTGCTTTGTTACTCCCTTCTTAAGCCAAATGCGATAAGAGTAAGATTCATTCTTTCCTCTCATCTCTGCCCTCTTACCCTCCATTGAAACAGTTTGTTCTTGTCTCTTTTAAGTGAGATAATTTGCCCCATTCTATTTCTCCCTTTCTCCTCCCAATATATTCCTTTCTGGCCCCTTAATTTTATTTTTCAGATATCATTTCTATCTATTCAATTCATCCTCTGCCCTCTCTCTATATGTATATAATTCCTCCAACTGCCCTAATAATGAGAAAAGCCTCAAGAGTTACAAATATGATCTGTATTGTAGTGATACAGTATGAATATATACATGTATAAATGTAAACAGTTCAACTTTAGTAAGTCCCTTGTGATTTCTCTTTCCTGTTTACTTTTCATGCTTCTGATTATTGTGTTTAACAGTCAAATTTTCCATTCAGCTCTGGTTGTTTCAATAAGAATGTGTGAATGTCCTGTATTTCACTGAAAGATCATTTTTCCCCTGAAGCATTATACTTAGTTTTTCTGGGTAGGTGATTCTTGATTTTAATCCTAGCTCCATTTATCTCTGGAATATCATATTCCAAGCTCTGATGATCCCTTAATACAGAAGTTGCTAGATCTTATGTTATGCTGATTGTATTTCCATAAAACTTGAATTATTTCTTTCTGACTGCTTGCAATATTTTCTCCTTGACCTGGGAGTTCTGGAACTTGGCTACAATATTCCTAGGAGCTTTCCTTTTGGGATCTCTTTCAGGAGGCAATCTGTGGATTCTTTCAATATTTATTTTACCTTCTGCTTCTGGAATATCAGGGCAGTTTTCCTTGATCATTTCTTGAAAGATGATGTCTAGACTCTTTCTGATCATGGCTTTCAGATAGTCTGATGATTTCAAAATTGTCTCTTTTGGATCTACTTTCCAGGTCAATTGTTTTTCCAGTGAGATATTTTATATTTTCTACTATATTTTTCATTCCTTTTATAATTACTTGATTTTTCATAAAGTCATTAGCTTCCATCTACTGCATTCTAATATTTAAGGAATTACTTTCCTCAGTAAGCTTTTGGATCTTCTTTTCCATCTGATCAATTCTGCTTTTTAGGGCATTCTTCTCCTCATTGGCTTTTGGGATCTCTTTTACTATTTGGGTTAGTCTATTTTTTAAAGTATTATTTTCTTCAACATTTTCTTTTGCTCTCCTTTAGCAAGCAGTTGACTCATTTTTCATGATTTTCCTGCATCACTCTCATTTTTCTTCCTAAGTTTTGCTCTACTTCTCTTACTTGATTTTCAAAATTCTTTTTGAGCTCTTTCATGACCTGAGACCAATTAATATTTTTCTTGGAGGCCTTGAATGGTGGACCCTTGGTTTTATTGTCTTCTCTTTGTATGCTTTGGTATTCTTTGTCACCAAAGTAAGATTCTATAGTCTGATTCCTTTTCTGGTTTTTGCTCACTTTCCCAGCGATTTACTTGATTTTTGAGGTCTCTGTCAAGGTAGTTCTCTGCTTCCAGTGGGGGTGAGGTATATACTATCAGCTGCTTGATCTCTCCACAATCTGTGGGCCCAGAGCTCCGAAAAAGTTGTTGTTACTGCCACTGCCCTGTTCCTGCTTCTGTTGCAGGCTCCTCCACCTCTTCTGCCACCCTAAAGCTGAGGCCTTACCACTCTGCTCTCTCACACAGATCCCAGTTTTTTTCCACTGACAGTCCAATTTGTCCTTGGCATTTTGAGGTTGTGAAGTCTGGAAATTGTCACAAGTGCCCAAGATTCAGTCTCCCTGAAGTCTACTCAGGTCCAGCCTGTGCTGGTATGACCCACATTGGACTGCACTCTACTTCCAGTGTGGTGTGATAGTTACTTCCCAGTTATATTCCAGGCTGTCAGGGGCTGGAGATTTGCGTCACTCCATCATTCTGTGAGGTATGCAGCTTCAGAATTTGTTTAGAGTCATTCTTTACAAGTATTGGGCTGGGTTTGTGGGAAGAGGGCTATCAAGTCTGTGCTTTTAACTCTGCCATCTTGGCTCCATCCCTCCCATCTCTTTTTTTTTTAAACAATCTTGCTAAATACCTTGCTGACATATATTACTCTTTCCAATCCTTTCCCTTAGCCTCTAGTTCTAGAGCTATGATCATATCAATTCTGTCATTGTTCCTACAAAGGCTGGGCTAAGCTATTCTCTTATTGTACCCCTGTAACTGTGCTCTTTTTGGTCATGATTTTCTTACCTTTGTTTTCTGTTATTTTAGAATTTAAGTTCCTCGAGAGTATTCACTACTCTTTGCTTTTGTGATATATCTCTAGCACATAGCACAGTGCTTGGACAATTGTAAATACTAATTATTTTCCTCCAATCACCATTTAGATATTCAGCATCAAAACAGGACTCCGAAAATATAATTAAGATTTTGTAGTAATGGGAAGCAGGATTGACAAGTCTCTCAGTTTTAATACATTTGAGATTATTTTGATTACCTGTACAATGGCTAAAGTAATCAGGGCATTAATACATAATACATAAAATATTTTCAAGATTATTCTGTATTCTTTTTCAAAACAGTTGACCAAGGATGACATATTTTCTGCTTCCTTCTTGCCTATATCTACCAAGGGGAACACTGGGTTAGTGATCCTTTTTATCTCTTTGTTTTTAGAAATATACACTTGTTTAATTTTGGAATATTTCATTCACAGCTCAAAACATGAAATACGTTAAAAAGTTATGCAGATTTGTCTTTCATAAGATTCCTTAGTGTTTCCTTTTTCCCATATCAAAACCAGGCATGCTAATTCTTTTTATATTTTTAGAGCAATATAGGTTGTGTGTGTATATATGTGTGTGTGTGCATGCGTGTGCGTGCGTGTGTGTGATTTCATTAATATTGAAATCTCTTGGTAAGAAACTCCTAATGTAGCTTGAGAATTTTTTGAATATTTTTGTCTTACAACATTTCTTAGAGCACACTGTGATGGTAAATGACTTACGCAGGGTTATGTAGCTAGTATGTATCAAAGGCTGGACCTGAAAACCCAAAATCTTCATCATTCCAAGACGTGATCTCATTCTGTGATGACACTGCCTCTTAAGCAATAGATTTGTGGAAATTAAACTGTCTTAAAGAAGAAGGCCAATAAAATTCAACAACTAGTATTCCTACAGTCATCAGTATTATAAAAAGTATCCAGGGTTCCTAAAGAGATTGTAATGCTGGTTTATAGGGGTCATGATGCTAAACAAGCTTTTACAAAACTCTTTTTAAATTTAATTCAATGATCAATTTAAGTGAAAATTAAATACACAAAAAGGAAGAAAAAAGTCATTTAAACTGTGGAAAATAGCTCATTTCTTGGTTCAAAAGAAATTGCATTTGGGCCGATTTATCTCTCACAGCATATTATGGGCCAATGTCAGCATGCCACAGATGTACACCCCATGTGCAGCTCAGAAAGACTTCCGTAAAGATGGAGAAAACCAGTTTCAAATGGAAAGTACACAGACTGATGCAATACAAGGAACTGAAATTTTGCAAAGTACTTGGAGAAAAAAAAAGGAATTTCCAGATACATTTTCCCCCATTACTCTATTAGCACACACAGAAAAGAGTCACTCCAGGGAATAATCATAACACATAATCTGAAATTGAAATAAAATAGGGCAGAAATAAAAAAAGCTTTTCCTAGGTAGTTAAGAGAAAAAACAAGAACAGAGTAGGTAAGCAGCAAAACTAGCAATGGCCAAGGATCTTCCACAAACTGGAGGTCAAGGGGAAATATTTGGGGTGAGAGGTAATGATTAGACTTTTATATAGTCTCCTTTGAGTTCTCATGTATTCACCCCCTTCTCCCCTTTGACACTGCCACCACCTTGGTACAAGCCCTCTTCATCTCCCACTTACACAATTTCAATGGCTACACAGTGGGTCTCCCTCTAATTCAAGTTTTGCCCCACTTTTCTATATTTTCTCCCCAGTTGTCAACTTGATCTTCCAAAAACAAATATCTAACCATGATAACCTCTATTCAATAATTTCTATTGGTCTCCTGTTAAATGGTAGGATCAAAAAATAAAACCATCTGTTTGACTGTTAAAGCTCTTCATAACCTAGTCCCTTCCTACCTAAGTAATCTTTTACATCTTCCTTGCCACCATGTACTTGGGATCTAGTGATCTGGACTTCCTTGCTGTTCTTTCCACAAGGTGCTCCATCTTCCTAGTTTAAGCAATTTTATTGACTACAAGACTACAATTCTCTTCCTCATCTCTGTTTCTGAGATTTCCTGACTTCAAGTTTCAACTAAAGTCCACCTTGTGA
The DNA here is from genome assembly GCA_028658325.1 of Potorous gilbertii. Lineage (NCBI taxonomy): Eukaryota > Metazoa > Chordata > Mammalia > Diprotodontia > Potoroidae > Potorous > Potorous gilbertii. Next base: position 108,975 of record JAQQSK010004082.1, on the reverse strand, counting down.
AGGAAGCCTTTCCTAGTCCTCCTTAATTTTAGTACCTTCCCGGTGAGACCCTCCCCCCATCCTATTTCTCCTGCCCATATCTTGTTTTTACATAATTGTTTTATATGTTTTCTCCCCCATTAGCCTGTGAGCTCCTTAAGAGTCAAGTCTCTCTTGTGCCTTTTTAAAAAAATATTTAGCACTTAACAAAGTACCTGACCCATACTAGGTATTTAATAAATGCCAGTTGAATAATTATGTGACCATAATAGGTTTAAGATGCAAGATGTAGCTAAAGTTGAGTTACTATAATTGTCCATTTAAACCAAAGACATTATGAATTTATGAGGTATTTCTCTTGAGTAATACTGAAAGAAAAACAGCAAAAATAATTGGGGAAGTTAAGAAGAATCTATGAATCTAATTGTTAAGTAAAACAAAATTATAAGTTAAATACTATGGAGGAACACTCAGTCTAGGAGGGACAGAGTTTTTCAGGTTTACTATTGCTCCCATCATGTCGCTAGTCAAGGTAAGGCAGGGAAACAGTATATATACATCAGTGACATAAAAGGTTACAAAGAATCATCTGTAACTGATTCATAGGCTACCATTTTCCCATATTTGAAATGGCATTTGACTTTTACAGTTATCTTGATTATTCTTGCAAAACCAAAACTAAGCAAACGTTCTATTCTGAAAGAGCTGAAAAAATGTATTCTAAAATATAATGGTTTAAAAACAAACAACTCAGAAAACTTGAAAATTATGTAATTTCCTCAATCATCTACCTTTCTTTGCATTCATTGGCAGAACCAGAGGGAAAAGGTTTTAATCTACGCTAGTAATAAGAGAACAAAAGTACCCAAACCAGAATGACAACTGGGTATCTCCGAGATGATATACAAATCTATCAGAACTTCTAGGTTTGGAATCCCTATTAAAAAACAGAAACAATTCTTTATAATAGAAAGGAAAGAGGTTTCCTGCATCTAGAACGGAAGAGGACAAACTAGATAAACTATTGAATAAAATAATATTATTCATAGAAAAAAGAAATGAAAGATATTGGAAATGCTACATTTTTCCCTTCCCAACTTAGTCGTCTAGGGCAGGAGCCCTACAAGGTTTAACAAAACAAGGTTTGTTCTGACATAGCCATAGAAAGGATCATCAAGAAAGATACTAAAGCATTTCGCTTCGAAATTGCCTTCTCTCTTCTGTAAGTATCTGGTCAGGAGAGGAGGGTGTGGAAACAAGGTAATTGGGCTTCAACTCTATGTCCTTGGAGCTCTTGGGTGACCAGAAAGCCTTTCCACAATTCCTGGCACATAGTTACTTAACACATGCCTTTTTATTCACAAATACAGTCAACTTCACATGATACTTATAGATATTATGTAGAAATCCATTAAAACAATAAATATGGCCCCCTTCTCTGGTATGGATAGCATAGATAAAGAGATATTCCTGTCAGTAGTACAAAACTACATGGAAGAAGAGCTTAACTTGAGGTTAATTTAGTCTTTTTTTGGTCATGTCTGACTCTTTGTGATGCCATTTGGGGTTTCTTGGCAAAGACATTGGAGTGGTTTGTCATTTTCTTTGCCAGATCATTTTACAAATTGAGGAACTGAGGCAAACAAGGGTAAGTGACTTGCCCAGGGTCAAATAGCTATAAATATCTGGAGCAAGATTTGAACTTAGGAAGAGGAATGTTCCTGACTCCAGGTCAAGCACTCTATCCACTACACCTCCTAGCTGCCCTAGATTAATTGTAGATATAGGTAAAAATAAGAGTTTGCTATTGTTGTTTTGCTCTTTTGGTGGGGGTTAGAAACTTTGAAGATGGGACAGTATTGGGAGTGATAAGCAAATGCTTGCAAGAAAGAGAGAAATACAACTGGAGAGGGTAACACAGACAGAAGGAGTTGCTAATGGGATGTAAGCAGAGGTGGCAGGGATAGATGGCAGTGCCAGAGAGAGTGAATCAATTTTCTTACTGAGTACCCCATAAATGAGCTCTGTTGAATGAGCCATTTCTTTTCAAATGCAATGAATACCACCAACAATTCTTAATGTCATTTACAGCTCAAAATAAAAATCTCTACTTCCCAAAGTAACTAACCTTCTTTGGTACAGTTTGCTTTGGTTTCATCACTGAAGTCTCCGCAGTCATTGTCACCATCACATGCCCAGTGTCCTGGGATACACCTGCCACTGGAGCATCTGAACTGATTATCAGAGCAAGAGTGAATGCAACCCACTTCATCACTTCCATCACCGCAGTCATCATCTAGAAATAGGCATGTGTAATGTTAAACCTATGAAGATGGTGTTACCATCTGAAAGTTTACATAGAAAGAGAGGACTTTCACTTAGTGTCAACTCATCCTAAAGTATTATTTACAACTGATGAGCCTGATCTTAAATTCATCTTTCTCTAGGTCTTAAGAGAAATAGTAAAATTATACACAGCCTATACAATAGTCATTATGCTACATATTTTATTCCTGGTAAGATCTGAATAATGAGTGAAATTATTTCATACATGAGCGAAAAAGAATTAAAGAAAGAGTTGAGGTAGAATTCATATGAAATGGTAACAGTTGTGGTACAATTGACATATAAATAAATTATAATCCCTTCCAAGCTACTACCTTTCGTCTCCTTGTGCCCATAATGCAATTATATTTTCTCTGAAATACACACATTGAACCTAAAGAAACTTTATTTGCCCTCTCCCCCATTCTCTCCAGGGTTTGAACTCAACTTACTACCTATATATATACTTATATAGGAACTAAAATTTGAAGAACAGTTGCTTTAGACCATTATTGAACTCTGAATAACATTTTAAAAAATAGTTTAAAAAATGTAATTAAACAACTAAGAAATTACTCAAATTACAAATATCCAATTGTATTTATATAATTGATTTTTATTCATTTGCTAGATTTAGCAAAACAACATTCCCATTTTAGTGGTAAGAAGTGAGAAAATTAAAGCAATTTAGACATATATTATGACTTGTAAAATGGCTATTGCCTTGGGGAACTAAATATTTCAATCAAAAGTTTTGAAGGGACTTGATGATTCATATAATTTCCTTAATAGTTCCCTTCAATTTGAATTTCAGTCTATATACATATAGTGTTATATATATGACAGGGAAAATTTACTAGGTAAATATTCCTACCTGTGACCTTTAAAGCTCATCGCCTTGGTGTGTCAGTCCCATCTCTCAGCATGTGTCACAAGTACTCTACTTAGCCTCTCTGAAGAAAAGTAGTCAGCAAGACAGCTAAGTCCCCCATCAAATCAGATTATATGTTAAACATTTGGTACTTGCCTGAATCACAGTGCCATTTGCTGCTAATGCATCTTCCGTTTTTGCATATAAACTGAGTTAGTGGCTCACAGGTTGGGAATTCTGTGAAAGATACAGAAGTGTCCAATAGGAAATGTGTTAATGACTGTGCTGAATTTAATTTGTATCTCATTTACTGATGTGATCAGAGCCCCTCCCCAGGGTCTCCACAAAAGGCACAGAGGAATCATTACATCTATGACTGAAGTGGTTGTAACTTCTCGAGGACAGAGGGCACACATAATTTTAACATCTTTAAATGAGTACTTTCCAGTGACTGAAAGGCAAGGAGAACCATTTGTTGAAGGACGGACAGGAACTGTTGTATTGCTAGCAGAACGAATAAATGTCAGGTAATAGTACCAGCACACTCGACCTCCAATAAATGAAAAACAGCTGGATGGAGCTCTCTGCTCGGGTGCTTTGAAACATTGTGCATATGTTTTAAAGAGAGTCCTTGCCTGAATACAGATAGGCAAAGTAGGAGAGTGTCAAAACTAAGACCTGCTGTGCGAATCCATCAGATAAATATGGAAGAAAAAGAAATCATTCAAACCAGCTACTTAAACTGGAGAAAATTTCAACAGAATTCTGATTCTGACATACTACTAAATCTTACCAAGTACATTACTGGTCAAGGATACAGCCTTGTGTGTTTACACCTGTTTCAGCAGGTGAAGACAAAATTTGAATTGCTATGCTACGTTGACAGAAGCATAGATGAAACATGATACTTTATGCTAACCAAAAAAAAAAACCCCAAACACTTAGTTTGCGAAAATAAGCTCAAAAAAGAAAATATGTGCCAATATATGAGAAATGACTTCTCTAAATCTATTGGAAAACAAAATTTTTAGTGTTTCCCTTGAAACTAGATATTGTTATTCATCAGCAGTAACCCAAATTAAAGCATGAAAACTATTACTGCTTTTTTAAAAATATATAGTGTCATAGTAATGAAGTAATTACATATTTATGTGAAGGAGGGAATGTTGGCCACAAGAATAAGGCACCATGGCTGCAATCCTATTTGCATTCTATCAAGCAATCTCTGTAACCTTCCAGTAACAAAACTGATGTTTGAAGACACATAACCTGAGAAGCTACAGAAAACTTTTGGGAAAACAAAACAAATGGTCAAAAAGTGATAATGAGGGATGAAAAAGTTAGACTAAGCCTACCAGTATAAACACCTTAAGTAACTTCATAACTTGGAAGTAAGATTGGATAGGAGGGAAAAGAATAACAAATCAGTGCACAAATTAAGGATTTAGAAGACCAAGGTTATTGTGGTAAGGCCTGATAGAATAAAAAGAGGGAGAAATCATCAGAGAAACATAATTACCAAACACATTTCATCCAAGGTTCTCAGAATAGTTTACTAATATTCCCCAGGAGTAAATTTTATTGTTCTCATTTCATACAGAGAGAACATAATTCACCCAGAGTTTAAATGACTGATTCAATATCAGGTCTTTTTGACTCCCTAAGGAGCATTCATAGCACCATAAATCCTTGAGTATAAGAGTTCATTTAAAAGACATTAGCAAAATAACTTTCATTCTATCCACCAAATGATAAGAGAGTTTGGCATACTAGATCGGATAGTCTCTACACCTTAGTTTCTTAGTAAATGTTTATTGTATTATATTGACTCATCCAGCTGATCATTGTAACAAATGACATTTTGTCCAAGGATATTGTTTTCCTCCCTACTGCCATGGCCCCGGGTTCCACCCTAAAGTTATCAAAATTAAATTTTAATGAATTACTAATCTTTAGAGAAAGAATATACCTTATGGCATTAAGTAGTGTAAAAACAGAGGAGGAAGACCATCTAATCTTAAAATTTCAGAGAAAAGAAAATGAACAGACAGGTATAGAGGAATTAAGTGGTTTGTCCAAGTTAAATTGGTTAATTAATGTAGGAGCCAGGACTAGAACTTTGGTCTTCTGAATCCCTGTTCACAATTCTTTCCATTAAGGACTATGACCACTTTTTCAATTCATTTTGATCTACCATCACTGAATTATCCTAAAACTTTATTTTATCCTAATTATTTCTCTGCAATTATATATTAATAAATATATATTACCTCATATATTATGGTAATATGAATTATCCCGATTGTAATATCTAATATTATCTATAATATTACCACCCCTGTGAGGAAAAATATTTTTTTCTTTACTACCAATATTTAAAGTAGTGCTTCTTCTTAATTGTCTTTTGCTTATATCTCTCTAATATCAAGGGCTAACTTTTGACATTTGGTAAATAATTTGTATCCATAGGAGTTAGTTTCTTCCTAATGTTATAGACTTCCATCATACTCCCTTCTCAGGCTTTTTGCTTTTCATTTGTTTTTATACAGCATTCCCTTAATCATTTAGCATCCCATCTTTAGACTTTCCAAATCTATACTATGCCTTTTTTGAGGTGTTAAATTGTAATAAAGATAACATTTTTAGTAGAGATATATTCTATAAGGGTAGGCTAATCACAGTGTCATAGAGTTATACATTTAAAAGAAACTCATAGGTGTTCTATTTCAATGCCATTGTAAAGAATGAATCCCTCTAAACATCTTCAGTAGAGGAGTCTAGCTGGGGCATTGGATAGGGTGATAGTCCTGAAGACTCATCTTCCTGAGTTCAAATCTAGCCTCAAATACCATCTTTGTGACCCTGGGCAAGTCAGTTAATCCTGTTTCCTCAGATTTCTTATCTGTAAAATGATCTGGAGAAGGAAATGGCAAAGCATTCCAATATCTCTGCCAAGAAAACCCAAAATGGGGGTCACACAGAGTTAGACATGACTAAAAAATTAGTGAATGTGGGAAAAAAAACCATCCTCAGCAAGTACACATTCAAATTCGACTTAAAGATCTCAGGTTTTCTTTCCAAAATTTTTCCTAAGAATGTCCGACATAGTCTTGGTTTTCCTTGACTACTGGACCTTTTTTCTCAGTGAATACTTCATCATGATTCTTACATACTCTTTTTGCTACCTTTCTTGAGGTACAAGGAGTGAGAAAGGAAATTGCTATTCTGTATTTGATATGCAATAAGATGATAAAACATTGGGGACAGGTGCTCACTCCATCTTATCAGTCATTTGAAAAGGAGAGATAAACTAGGAAATAAGATTTCAAAGAATTCAAATAAAAGATGGGTTCAATAACTTAAAACTCAACAGGAGAAGCTGGACCAAGAAGAATGAGAATCATTCAAGAAAGAAATTCTGATGAAACAAATAGAAATTGTGGCAATGCGGAGGAAAAAGAGGAACTTGTTAAATAAACCATGGTGACAAGGAAGGGTAACTTACTGACAAATTAATATTTTTAAAAAGACATACATAAGACCTTAGGAAAAAAGTAAATGCTACCACATGTTGAAAGAATCCTCTGTTCTAAGTGAATGAAAGATACAGACTAGAGCTGCTCAGAATTGGTAGTCATGAATGAAATATTCCAGATCATTCAGAAATTATATTTATATGAAAATTTGAAGAGGAACAGTGCTAATATTAACACAATTTTTGAAAAATGGAAAATATGGCTCATATGAAGTAATGACTTTAATGTCAACTCCTGCCAAAGCTGCAGAACACCTAATTAAAGGAATATTTAGTGAAATTTTGGGCAGTGAAACAGTATTCACTAAAAGCCACCAAAGCTTTATCAAGGAAAAAGTCACACCAGAGTAACTTATATATTTTTCTTGTTTTAGGTCACTATAATTACACTGCAAAATCAGAGAAATATTTTAAAAAGTTGACAAAGTTCAGAAAAGCATTTGACAGCTTAACATTCAATAGCACGTTTTTATGGATATGAAGGTGAGACAAGATATAGTCTAGTCCAAGGATTAGCATATGGCGTATGGACCACATTCTATTTGCTGTTTGTTTTGTGTACAGCCTTTGAACTAAGAATGGGTTTTATATTTCAAATACAATAAAACATTTTTAAATAGTTTAAGGTAAAAAAATAGGCTCAGGGTGAGGGGTTTTAATTTATGGCCTCCCTGGTATAGTCAATATTACCTATGGGTGTGTGAATTTGGAACTGATTAAAGACTGAAATCCAGAAGTAGTTATTAATACATCAGGGTGACTCCAAGTAAGCCCTTGGCCCTTCCTTGGTCATCTTCATCATTACATTAACTGAGAAAAAGTGAAGGCATGATATTCAGACATTAACTATGAGATGTCTGATTTTGTCTGTGCCCAATGTAACCTACAAATCAAAAAACACATTTTTCATTTAACAAAGGAGATGGTATTGTCCTCTTTTAATCACATTTAGAATAATGGAAATTTATATAGAGTGTCTTATGTTTCTCCATGATGCCATACTTTGAGTTAATGAAAAGATAGATAAAATGATATTTAGCAATTTGGTTTGCCCAGTCTAGTGCTCTCTGGAGTGATTGTAGATAGTTCAAGAAATAGCTATAGTCTCACAAACAAAGTTTTAAAAGTAACAGAGAATAATATAAATCCACAAGGTGAGGCTGTTAAACACAGGCACATGTACAGAGTATTCTGGGAACATCATCATACTTTGTGGTGTTGCTTACTTATCTGAAGGTGGAGGGATGGGATACTTCATATATGGTACATGCTTTAAGCATGCCTATGGTGTCAAGCTTCTATATGCTAATGGATTATATTTCTCCTTAAGTTAAGACTTACAGAATTGGCTAATATAATTTTATTTTTTTAAAAATGTTGAATTAAAGATATTTTAATTTGTTTGTAACATATTCAAAAGTTGAGTGGTAACCTTAGCAGACTAGTTAGGCCCAGAGGGTCAAACATTTGCCATTTCTCAGTTATTTAATCTTTTGCTGCCTAGCAACCAATCTGTGCCTTGTATTTCTGTATATTAAAAGAAAATAAAGTAGTTTTGATTATTTTCACAATGAACAGAGTATCTTCTTTGAGTTCCTAGGTTCATATGTCACATCTTAAGATGTGAATACTGGAGAAAGTTTAGTTTTATTAACACTACCTCCCTCCAAGATTAGAACATAGTTATAAAACTTGGAAAGAGGAAGAAAGGGAAAAGAAGTAATCAATGATGTTTGGAGATGAAAGAATGTATCATAAGGTAATCATCATACACAATCTCAATTATTATGATGACATATAAGAAGAAGAAAGTTAAAATGCCAAAGGCATAATTTAATCAATACTTTTAAGACAATTTTTTTCTTGCTACCTGACAAGATAAGGAAAACTAATGCGTGTTTTGGAAGAAATAGTATGACTGACGCTGTTTTTTTCCCTTAGACAAACACTTAAAGAGATGTTTAATGTTTTAGAAAAAACCAGGGACATGAATCAAAAGCATTCCACAAAGCCGGGAGAGTCATAGTTCAGCTAACTAAGTAATCAACCAAGAACTCTAAGACTTGTAATGGGTAAAGTCATGTATCGATACTAAATGAACAATTTATTTACTATCTGGTTTGGGACAAATTAATTGACTCTTATCTTTCTTACCTTTCTTCTTTCTATCTGTATTTCATAGGGAAAGGGGTGAACTCCCAAGGTAGAAATTCCTTTCACTCATTCAGATTAGCAATTTACCTGTCATTGGAGTTACCTGTGGAATTCAGAGGTTAAATTGCTTTGCCCGTAGTTACAAGGCCAGTATGAAGTACAAGCAGGACTTAACCTAGCACATCCTGATTCTAAGGCTAGAGCTCTATGAAACAGAATTGTATTAATCTGCAGTCATTCAATGGAAAGGACACTGGAGAAGATATGGTTTATGATTCCACTTCTGCAAATTCCTAGCTGCATGACCACAGGAAAGTCACAGTCTTCCTAATCTTTTCTTTTTATCTATAGTATAGGGATATTCCTACTACATACTTTAAAGTATATTATAAAGATTCAATGAGATAATATGTACAAATGGACTCTTTTACTACAAAATAATACTTAAGCACAATTTAATCAACATTTAAAAATGTCTTTTATGTTGAAAGGCACTGTAAGAGATAGTAAGATAAGTCAGCACCTGATCTCAAGGGATTTATATTTGAGTAAATATTATTAATATTCCTGAGTTTTTATGGAAAATGTTACCACATCTTACTGCTCTGTCAGTTGTCTGAGTTCTAATAACCTCAGAAGTTGGCCGATGTGATCTATAAAGTCTGTTCCGATAGTAAGATTTTATGTTTCTTCCAAGATGGAAGAGGGAAACAAATGAAAACGTTTGACAATACAATGAAAATAGTTATCTCTGAGCTCAAACATTTTACCCTACCAGGGAAGAAGAGGACCAGATTTTCTCAGGCAGGGAAGTAATCTGACTAAATTTTAGATATAATAGGTTATTCTTTTTTTACTTTTACAAGGTAATAGTACAGAGTTGGGAAGCAGTCTCCACAGGATATGAATAACAGTTAAGGGAGGGTAGACAGCAGAGGCAGACCCACAAACAAAATTAAGAGTTGAAAGTAGGCAGAACTACTAGATTTGGAATCACAAAACTTATAAATTCCAGTAAAGACTCAGTATTTTTTTAAATTATACCATGATATGATATCACCTAACCCCTCTATACCTCAAGTTCTTCACTTGGAAATGGGAATAAAAATATTTGTACTTTTTGCACTTAATATAGTTGTAAAGGTCAAATGAGGCAGATTTAAAGTTCTTTGTAAACTTTAGAGAATTAAATAAGTGGTAAATACTGTGGTATGCAAAATTTGAAAGAATATTTCTAAATAGTTTAGAATCTCAATTTCTTTATTCATGTTTCCTTATAGGAGGCACACATATCTATGTACATATACATACTACATATATACATACACAGACATACATATTCTTCTGGCCTACAAAGTATTTTTTTTCTTAAAAATTAATTCTCTTCAGACAAAGATCTTTATCTTAACTGTTTTATGTAATATAGACAACATTCTACAAAAGAAATCAGTTTCTTTACAACTTGTGGATATTAATGATATATGAAAGGCTCAAAAAACTAGCTTCTTCCACCACCCAGAGTGGCAGGGAAAACCTGAGTTCTTCCTGTGACCTGTTTTTAAGTTGATTTTCCAATTACAATGCTAATAACCCTTTCCATCTACATATTTTAAACTACTATTTCCAGACCCTGGGCACTTCTGAAGGAAGTGCTGAAATGGGGTAACCAGGAAGATATGCTGACTATGTCTTAGAAAATTCAACAGTACAGTGTCTTATTCCCATATGCCTGACAAAGTGGTTTCCTATAATTTTGTTTCCAGGAAAACATTACAGTGTAAAAGCAAGAAAGAACTATGTATATATGTGTGGGAGAAAGAGGGTACAGATGCTAATCACAAGTATGTGTGTATTATATATATATATATATATATATATATATATACATATATACATATATGTACATACATATACACACATATATGTACATACATACATATCCCTACAAATGTCTTTGTGGTCCCCTTGCCCCCTTAGAATAAGGAGAAATCAGTGGTTGAATAGATTTTGATAGTATCACTGTCTCACATTTCAACTGATTAGCAAAATAATTGAGGGAACTCAAGGTTGTAAGCATGGATACAGATGGTATGATACATGGGGTTGCAGTCATTTCCAGTCATTATTCATTTCTCCTTCCTCTGTTATTTCACAAGAAAAGCTCATAGAACAATAACTAATGACAAAAGGAATTTTTTTGAATACTTTATAGTCTAATTCAATATGGATTGAACAATATCTTTTCAGCCTTATTCAGATACTTGGAAAATAACCTCAGTAACATAATCTTTAAATCCAAAGGATATTGATACATATAAAAATAGCAGCAGTCATTCAGGCAATTAGAATAATTCATGCTAAATGATGTGAATTCATTTTAATTCCAAAGTAAGTAATTAAACAGTGAATTTTGATTTTTTTTTTATTCTAGGAAAATATTGGAGACTATAATTTTAACACATTAGATGTCCCCAGGGAAAGGTGAAAACAAACTACAACAAAACATACTTCATTACTAATCTATGCCAAGCCCCAAATCATATAAGAAAACAAGAAGTATATCAAGGAAACCATTCATTTGGTGTTTACCTGTGTGATTTTTAAGTATAAATCTAATATATCTTAAGATTATTTTCCCCCCTCTTTCACGTGAAATTATATCTCTGAGTCAAGAAAAGGTAAAAATAAATTTTATCTTTAAAAATATGTTAAAAAATTTTTGATTTGAATATTTATCTTTCTCTTATGTTGAATATGTTGTATTGAATTTATTTGATTAGTTTCTATTATCAAAATAGTAATAACCCACAATATTGTAATGGGTGAAACAATAGGTTTTTCGGTCACAGTCTAAGAATATCTATAGTTCCCTGGGATGTTCTTTTTTGATAAACATTTATCAAGTGCCTCCTCTGTGCAAGACATTGTGTTAAATGCCAAGAATATATAAATTGATGTCATAAACCTTACTGTTTGGAGGTTTCTTTCTAAAAAAAACAGAATTCACTAACAATACAGAGACATAATTGCTTAGAGACATAATTTCTTTAATGGTCTTAGCTTCTCAGTTCTAATGCCACAGTAAACGTTAGCCTGTATCCTTATACCTCAGAGTTGATGAAGATGCTACGGACAATGCTACATGTTCAAAATGCAGGCAAACAAGTGAACTCAAGGTAAAAAGACAGAAGGAGAAACAGAAAATAAGGGACATTTCAAATGGACTATTCTCCATAGGTGAATTGACATGTTCCACTGAGAAAAAGTATCCAACTTTTTATTCCCATTTAGTTTTCCCCATAGATCTGTCATATCTAGTTTTCTAAGATCCTATTCAACTTCTTGCTTTCTTTTATTATTTTATTGTTAGATTTATCTAGCTGCGAGAGAGGGATGTTAAGGACCCCACTAGTATAGTTGTACTTTCTGTTTCCTCCTGTAATTCATTGAACCATTCCTTTATGAATTTGGATGCTAAGCCATTTGCTGCATATATGTTTATTATTGATGATTTTTCTTTAACTTTTTATTATAAATAAAAATGTAATAAAAAATCCACAGCCTGCTTTACTTTTATCGTTTTAGAGCCTCAGAAATGATGATAAATAATAGCATTAATGCTAAGAACTGAGTATCTTTGCATATCTAAAAACATTCAGATGTAAAAAAGTGATAATACATTTGTGAATAGAAATAAAATACATAATTAATGAATATCTCATGAAGGAAAAAAAGGCACTGAATCTAGAGTTGCAGAACCTGGGTTTGCAACTTTTTTACTTTTTGCTTCTTAGTATCTCTATGATTTTGGTTAAGTAATTAACCTGTCTGGCTCTCAGTTTCCTTAAAAGTATAGAGAAATGATAACACACTAAACTCAGGAAAATAGCAAAAGCTAATATAATCCTGTTCTCTAAGAATCAGTTGATTCTTTTGATTTTAGGTGATAATAGTCCATTTCGAGGATGGTTTAAGTTTTGAATTCACAAGAATATATTGAGACTTTTAATTATAGTAAAGAAATTTGTCATGTTGGTTTATGAAGAATACAGCTTTTGCTGTATCATTCTGGCTACCAGATTATATCTTTTTACATATTTAATAGATGCTAAATATGTTGAACAACTTCTTCCATTTCCTTATTTAATCATTGTCGACAAGTGAGTCTAGGTTCCTTAAATATTACTTTTTTGTAATGTCCTGAATCAGGATTATAGGTTCCTCTATGTCTGTTAAAGAAAAGCAAGAAATACTATTTTTAGTAATTATTAATTATACTTATAATATGTTGCAGGAAGAGATCCAGAAATAGGAAAGAGGAATGATTCTGATGTCTTAACCTGTCATCAGACATGGAAGTATTGACAAAGTATCCGTGTGCCCCTGACACCTCAGCACTGAATATCTCCCCTTTGGACTCACTGCATTCTTTTATCTACTTCACTCTCTGGCATTCTGCTCTCATTTGTCAGAAGTGCAGGCTTTGTGGCTTTTATCTCTGGCAATAAAAAAAGTGACTGTTGGAAAATCTACCCAACATATAATAGTTTCTGTCTTACATTTCAGTCCTTCAGTATTGAACTCAAATACCCTCTTCTCCAAAAAGTGTTTTTCTGCAGCTAGACCCACAATTAGTAATGGCCTTCTTTCAAGACCTCTCATAGTCTTGTGACATCACACACACACACACATATAAATTTTATATATATACACACACACACACATATATACATATATATACATGCATACATATACACATATATATATATATATATGCGCACACACATACAGATATGGGTATATATCTCCATACTTTTGTGTATATATTTTCTATCCATGTTTGTGTTTTCTTTCATTATTACACTGTATGCTCCATGAAGGGAAGGACCACATCTCACATCAGTTTTTTAATCTTCCCAAGGCTTTAGAAAGTGCTCTGAATATACTCATCACTTAATAGAACTTTGCTCATATTACTCTTGGCTCTCAGTTCATATTTAATCACACAATCTTTAAACTCATGATTACTAATTTGTAAAACATGATCAACTAAGTATCTATGATATTGTAATTTTAGGAGAGAATATATATCTATGATATAATTTTAGGATCCATGTCTTTTCTTCTGCATGAGATATTCATTAATCATGTATTTTATTTTTGCTCACATATCTCTTATCTTTTGTAATTTCTGAATGTTCTTGGTTATGCAAAGATACTTAAGTACTGTTAATAATCCTATTATTTATCGTCATTTCTGGGGCTCTAAAACCATAAAAGTAAGGCAGAATATGGATATTTCTTCATTCCATTTATAATAGAAAAGTGAAAGTGAAAAAACCATCAAGAATAAACCTATGTGCAGTAAAATGGCGTAGCATCCAAATTCTTAAAGGAAGAATTTAATGAATTACAGGATGAAATAGAAAGTAAAACTCTACTAGTGCAGGACCTCAACATTCCTTTCCCATAGCTAGATAAATCTTCCAGGACAATAAATAAAAAAGAATCCAAGAAGATGACAGAATCTTGAAATTTTAGATATGAGAGATCTATGGAGAAAATTGACTGGGAATAGACAGCAGGATACTTTTTTTCTCTGTTTTACATGATAACTTTATGAAAACGGATCATGTATCAGCACATAAAAAAGCTTCATGATAAAATGCAGAAAAGTAGAAATTTTAAATGAATCCTTTTCAGAATATAATGCAATAAAAATTACATTTAATAAAGCGTCATGGAAGCATAGATTAAAAACTAATTGGAAACTAAATAATTGCATCCTAAAGAATGAGTGGTTTGAAGAAAAAATCATGGTGATAATTATTTCATTGAAGAGAGTTACGACACTGAGGCAACATCCAAAAATTTGTGGGATGCAACCTATGTAGTACTTAGGGGAAATTTTATATATTCAAATGTATACATCAATGAAAGAGAGAAAGAACAGATCAATGAATTGGGCAGACAACTAAAAAAACAGGAAAAAATATCCCCAATTAAACACCAAAATGGAAATCCTGAAAATTATAGGATAGATTAATAAAATTAAAAGTAAAAAAGTGAAGTAATAAAAATGGAGCTTATTTTATGAGAAAAACAATAAAATAGATAAATCACTGGTTAATTTAATTTAAGAAAAGAGAAAAACAAATTACAAAAATCAAAAATGAAAAGGGTGAATGCACTACCTATGAAGATGAAATTTTAAAAATTATCAGAAATATTGCTCAATTATATGCCAGCATAATTGACCATCTCAATGAAATGGATGAATATTTACAAAAATATAAACCACCTAGAGTTAAAGAAGCAGAAATAGAATACTTAAGTTACTCTGTCTCAAAAAAAAGAAATCAAACAAGCCATCAGTAAGCTAACTAAAAAAAATTCCCATGACCAAATGAATTCATAAATGAATTTTACCAAATAGTCAAAGAACAATTAATCCCCTAACTATATAAACCATTTGAAGAAATAGAGAAGAAGGAGTTCTATCAAATTCTTTTTTCTGGAATAAATACAGTTTTGAAACCAAAACCAGAGATAGCAAAAACAGAGAAGGGAAACTATTGACCAATTTCTTTAATGAATACTGATTAAAATTTTTAAATAAAATACTAACAAGAAGATTATGGCAATATATCACAAAGCTAACATGTTGTAACTGGGTAGGATTATACTAGGAATGCAGGATTATTTCACTATTTGAAAACCTATCAGCATAATTGACATCAATCACAATAACAACAAAAAACATACGATTATATGTATACAAAACAAAATGCAACATTCATTCCTATTAAAAACACCAGAAAGCACAGGATTAAATGGAGCTTTCCTTAAAATGATAAGGAGTCTCTAAAGGGCAGCAATATGGCACAGTGGATAGAAAGCCAGGTCTGGGATCAGGAACACTCTTCTTCCTGAGTTCAAATTCAGCCTTAGACACTTACTAGTTGTGTGACCCTGGGTAAGTCATTTAATGCTGTTTGCCTCAGTTTCCTTATCTGAGAAGGAAACAGCAAACCACTCCAGTACCTTTGCCAAAAAAAAAAAAAATGAAGTCATGACGAGTCAGACAGAAATGAAAAGACTGAACATCTATCTAAAATCATCAGCAAACATCTATAATGGAAATAAACTGGATGCTTTCCAATAAGATCAGGAGTAAAGCAAGAATATTCATCACCATCCAAATATTTTACTAGAAATGCTAGCCGCAGCAATAAGATAAGGAAATTGAAGTAATACAAAGTGTTAGAGTAAACCAATTTTGAATAAACAAAGCTACCATTCTGTAGATAACGCTGATACTAAGAGAACTCTAAAGAACCAACAGAAAAAAAAAACTAGTTAAAACAATTAACAACTTTATCAGAGTTGCAGGATCTAAAACACACATCAGTCATTAATATTCTACACACTACCAACAAAACCCAGTAGTAAGAAAGAGAGCAGGAAATTCCATTTAAATTAACTGCAGATAATATAAAATATTTGGGGTCTACCTCTCAAGACAAGTCTAAGGATTATACTGGTACAGTTACAAAACACTTTTCACACCAATAAAGACAGATCTAAATAACTGGAGAAATATTAATTGCTCACCAGTAGTCCACTCAAATACAATAAAAATGACAATTGAAATGAAATTAATCTCCTTATTCCTAGCCATACCAATCAAAATACTAAAGAATTATTTTATATAACAAGAAAATAGTGATAGTATTCATTTGGGAGAATAAAATTTCCAAAATATCAATTAAAAAAACTCAACCAAAGCAGACTAGCAGTTCAAGATTTCAAACAATATTACATAGCTGTAATCATCAAAACAATCCAGCACTGGCTAAGAAACAGGTGGTAGATTGACAGAATAGATTAGGTATACAGTACAAAGCAGTAAATGACCATAGTAATTTAATGTTTGAAAAATCCAAGGATCTAAATTTGGGAGTAAGAATTTAGCATTTGACAAAAATTTCTAGGAAGCTGAAAACCAGTTGGCAAAAACTAGACGTAGACCAATATCTCACACCATATATCAAGATAAGATCAAAATGGATAAATGATTTAGACATAAATGATCACATCATTAGTAGGGGAGCTTGGAAAAATTATTTGTCACATGGATGAATAAAGGAAGAGTTTATGACCAAACAAGAAAGAGAGAATACTATTGATTACATAAAATAAAAAACAAAAATTTTATCTTCACAAACAAAACTAAGGCAGCCAAAATTAGAAGGAAAGCAGGAAACTGGGAGAAAAATTTGCAGTAACTTTCTCTGATAAAGGTCTCATTTCTCAAATATATTGGACAGTGAATCAAATTTATAAAAAGAAAAGTCATTCTGAAGTCGATAATTCATCAAAGGATATGAACAGGCAGTTTTTAGAAGAAATCAATGGTACTAATAGCCATATGAAAACTGCTCTAAATCACTATTGATTTTTTGGGGGGTTATCATCCTTGTTTAGACATTTTGGTTGTGTCCAACTCTTTGTGAACCAGTTAGGGATTTTCTTGTCAAAGATACTTGCTTGGGTGGTTTATTTCCTTCTCTGGTTCATTTACAAATAAAGAAATGGAGGCAAATAAGGTTGAGTGACTTGCCTAGAGTCACATAATGAACAAATATCTGAGTCTGGTTTTGAATTCAGGTTTTCCTGATTACAGGCCCAGCACTATATCCACTGTGCCATCTAGCTACTCCAGAGAAATGCAAATTAAAACAACTCTGAGACACTAGTGCACATCTATCAGATTGGGTAACATGACAGAAAAAATATCAGAGTGGTCAAACAGGGGCCCCTTGGGCTACATGACCCATACCACTGTCACGTGCACTGCAAATCAGATTAAAATGTAATCAGGAAATATTTAGTGGAAAAAATTAAAAACAACAAAACATATATAATATTACATTTTGCAACTTAGTCAACATGCTTCCTGCAGGTATCCTTGTGTACCACATTTCTAGTTGAGTTCGACACCCCTGGCCTGGATTATTGTAATAGCCTTCTCTTATTCTCATAATAGCCCTCTTTCCAGTCTCTATCTCCAATCACCTATTGAGCATGGCAAACTGGATATCACATAGGCATTATAAATTCCACATACCTACAACAAATTCTTTCTCTCCAAAGTATCCTCTTTTTTTACAGGGAAAGATGTTGCACAGGAGATAGAGTACTATAACTGGAATTAGAGAGATGTGGGTTCAAACTCAGCTTCAGACACTAGCTTTGTGACTCCTGACAGTAACAACTTCTGTTTACCTTAATTTCCTCATCTATCAATTGGGAAAGTAGTAGCACCTACCTCCCAGGATTGTTATAAGAAAAAAAATGAGCTAATATTTGTAAAGTTCTTTGCACATTTAAAGCTCTATATAAAGGCTATTTGTTGATCAGTTGTGCCTGACGCTATTTGATCCCATGGACGTGGAGTTTTCTTGGCAAAGATACTAAATGGTTTGCCATTTCTTTCTTCAGTGTGTCCCCATTTTACAGATGTGGAACCGAGGCAAATAGGGATTAAGTGACTTGCCCAAGGTCACACAGCTAGTAAATTTCGGAGGGTAGATTTTAAATCAGCTGTTCTTAACTCCAAGGTCAGTGCTTTATATGCACTGTATAAATATAAATGATAGTTAGTGATTCTGTCCTTTCTCTGTCAAGGGCACCACTGTTCTCTCAGTCATCCAGGCTCATGATTTAGGTCACATCTCCCCCTCATACCTAATCACTTGCCAAGTTCTGTTCTTTCAAACTTCATAACATTTCTGTTATATTTCCTTTTCCTCTTTTGACATTGGAACCTCCCTGGTGCAAGCCATTATCACCTCATGACTGCATTTTTGCAACATCTCCTGGCCTCATGGCATTTTAACTGCCTGTCTCTCCCATGCCATGGCTGTTGGAGAACATGACTATTTCTTTTGGCTTTCTATGTTAACCCAACATGTTCCTCATACAGAATAGGCATTTAATAAAGTCTTGTTGCCTCCAGTTCCTAACCTCTTACATCAGTCTTCAGCATAACTGTTCAACTTCTATTCCTGAAGTACAGTTCTATATTGCCTCCCTGCTCAAGAAATTTGAATGTCTCCCTAGTGCTTCTAGGATAAAACACAGCCTTTCATTTCACAATGAAAACCCTTTGCAATCTATCTTCAATTTATCTTTACTTGCTTTTTCTACACTGCTCTCCTTCTGATGTTCTATTTTGCAGCCAGACTGAACTAAATGCTTTTTCTTATGCATACCATTTGTTCTCCTCACCTCTGCATCTTACTTCTTTTCTGTCAAATAGTCCTACTTAAAGCCAAAATGAAGTAATTTCTGATGCTATGTCATTTGGCCTTCCTTTGATTCCTCTTTCTTTAAACAAGATCACACATACATACATGCATGCATACACACACACACACCCACATGCACACTCACACACCATTATATAACTGTTAACTGAGCATTGCTCTAATTTGGTATCATTTTAAACTTATACATACACCGTGAAACTGAAGGAACCAATTTTATAAATCTCAAGAATAATTATTTCAGTATTTTGATTTATCTAGATTTCAGCAAATGTAGGTTCTGTCTTGAATTATGTAGATTGTAACCCATGCACAATTTAAATTATACCTAAAAATGTAAGTTTTCAACATTCAACATAAATCGACCCCTGATTTGCAGCATTTGTTGATTTCCAAGGTGCAAAAGTTCACCCTGAAAATTTAATAATCAGCTCATTTGAGCTGACTCTAGAGTGTCCCTGCCTCTAGCAGAATTGGAAATATTGGAGAATATGTGTTCATTTGCTTGGGATTTTATTGTTATTACAACAGTTATATAAAGATCTACAAATGCAAAATGAAGTGATGAATAAAATGCCCGCCTAATTCAAGCAAAAATATTCTTGCTTCAATTATCTCAATACTTGATGAGATGCAATATAACATTGCTACAATTTAGATAGCATTTTAAAGTTTCATATAAATATATATACACACACACACACACACACACACACACACACACACACACACACACATATATATATATATATACACATATATTATGGGAACACATAAGTATATACAGACAGATATAGATGTGGAACTATAAAATCTCATTTGATCCACATAAGAACTCTACGAACTAGATACTACTATCATTCCTATTTTGTAAATAAGGAAAATGAGACTAAGAATGGTGAAGTGGCTTGCCCAAAGTCAGACTGGCCGTATGTGTCGGAGACCATATTTGAACCTTCCGACGCCTTAGTTTCAAATCTGAATCTCTGTTCACTACATTAAGCTGCTTCTCATTGGAATTGGATTTTTTTTTCATTTGAGGTAGTAGGTATTATAAATTATCCATTTTGTTTTAGTGTGTACAGAAAAAGACAGATTGTAATAATTTTTACTACTTAAGAATCTTTAAAAAATTTTTATTAATGTAAAATTGGCTGAATGACACTGATTAAATTCAACCTATATTTATTAAACATAGATTATATATTCATTTGTGTTAGGGTTCAGAGGTTCAAAGATGAAAAGCGGAGACTGTTGGGGAAGGGATATATGGCATGTTCTCTAGTAACCAGGTTAAATTATAGAATGTGAGTACTAGTATGAGACAATCATCCAAACAATGTAGAATTACATTTTTAAAGGGAAAGAGATCGTTTTCATTAGAGAGAGGAAAGGGAAAGTATAGACATTTTTTAAAAAGGTCTTCCTGAGGTGGGCTTAAAAAAGAGTAGGGGGATGTCTTTCAAATAAGAGAAACTAATGTGAACAAAGACATAGTCAAGTTCCAACAATGGTGAATTAGCATCCCAACTTTTCATCCTTTTAGCCAACCTGATAGGTAGAAAATGATATCTCAAGGTTGTTTTAATTTGCATTTCTCTAATCAATAGTGATTTAGAGAATTTTCTCATATGATTATAAATTGTATTTCTTCATTGGAAAATTTTTTTCATATCCTTTAACCATTTCACCTGGGGAATGACTCATTTTCTTATACATTAGATAAAATTCTTTTATATTTGAGATACAAGAACTTTATCTGAGAAACTCTCTCTAAATCTCCCCCCTCCCACCTCACACAAATTTTCTGCTTTCTTTCTGATATTGGATAATTTGTTTTATTTGTACAAAACCTTTTTGATTTAATGTAAACAAAATTATCCATTTTACACCTCACTCTTCCCTATCTCTCCTGTTGATTCATAAATTTTTCACCTATCCATAAGTCTAACAGGTAATATGCTCCATGCTCTTCAGATTTTCTTGTATTCTCTCTCTTTATATCTAGGTCATGTATCCATTTTGATTTTATCTTGGTGAATGCTGCATGGTATTGGCCTATGCCCAGTTTCTGACATATCACTTTCTAGGTCCCTCCAAAAATTTTTTTCCCCAAATAATGAATTATTATTCCAAAAAATTTGCCTTTACACTTGTCAAATATAAGGTTACTATATTTATTTGCTATTGCAAATTGTAAATCTATTCTGTTTCACTGATCTACTTTTGTATTTCTTAACCAGTAACAGATAACTTTGATAATTGTTGCCTTATAATAGAGTTTAACATCTGGAACTGCTAAGCTACCTTCATTAATTTTGTTTTTAGTTCCTTTGATATTCTTGACTTTTTATTCTTCCAAATGAATTTTGTTATTTTTTTCCAATTCAGTAAAACAATTTGATCCAACCATTATGGATAGCGATCTGGCATTATGCTAAAAGAGTTTGTGTGTATATATATATACACATACATATCTGTATATATGTGTACATAACACACATACATATATACAGATATGTATATGTGTGTGCATGTGTGCACATATGTATCTAATGGTAGCCATCTCTGGGGGAAGGGGACAGAAAGAAAAAGGGGGAAAAGATACATGATAACTTTATTATATGTTTAAAAGGAAGGAATAGCAAGTTGTACATAATAGATTTGCAGTTTCATGTACAAACATCCTCCTCTCCCTCTCTCCCATTCTGCTATGTTATGTAAATTCTTCTTTTATTTCTTAAGTTTAGAATAGATAATTAAGAAAAGATACATTTAAGAATATAGGATAACTTGTACTCAATTTGGCTAGAATGTACAGTATTAGAATAAGAGTAGTATGAAATATGATTTGATAGGTAGGCTGAAGACAGACTGTAAAGGCATGTGAAGGTCACAGTTAAGATTTAACCTTGACTTGGAAGATAATAGTGAATCAAAGTTTTTGCATCTGATATTATCTGAGTAGTACATTAGGAAGATCATTTGAGAAGTTGTATTCAAAATGATTTGAATGTGGAGTATAGTAAAGGTAAGAAGGAAAATTAGGACTCTTTTATAATAATTTAAAAAAGATCTGAAGTAGGGTGATTCCAGAGGGCATGGAGGAGACACGTTAGATATTGTTGGCAGTATTTGGCAAATGGTAAAATGTGTGGAGTGAAGCAGGCCCAGAAAGATTCAAAGACGACTGCCAAGTTCTGAATCTGATTGGGATCATAGTTAAGACAATAACAGAAAAAGAAAAGTTTGCAAGGGAAAAGGTATAGGGGAAAATGATGAGTTTTGGAAACAAGTTTGAGATGTCGGTGGTCCATACAGGGAGAAATATCCTACAGTAGTGAAGAGAAAGAGAGAGAGGGAGAGACAGAGAGAGAGAGAGAAACATAACTGAAGAAATGAGAAATGTAGATAAGTCAAGATCCTTTCACTCATGGAACTTTTAGTTTAGTAAAGGGAAAGTAAACATATACACATGTAAGCAGCTAAAACACAAAATAATTTATAATAAGTGCTTTGGAGAGGAACAACCCTATCCTGACTTTCTAATGTAAATTAAAGCTTCCTTACCAGCAGGGGTTATTCAAATGTGGAAGGAAATGGGTTTCCCTTCCCAGGAGTCTTCATGTTTAGTCTGGAAAGCCACTTGTTATAAGTATGGTGTTAGGGAGGTGGCAAAAAGAATTCCTATTCATATGCAGATTAGAATAAGGAACCTCTGAGGGTGAAGAGCTCCAGGTCATTGATGCCTAAGGAGAATTTTCTACATGTTTTTGAATGTTTTGTGCTGTAGTTGATGAAGAGTAGATGCTCCTCAGGACTTGTTTCACTTTAAAAGAGCTACATTTTCAATTCCTTCCTTCTACATCTCCCTAGCAAAGTATACATGCATCATGTATGCATGTATATGCTACATATACTTGCATACCCACATAGATAGATAGAAGATACATAGATTAGATAGAGAGATAGACAGATAAAGAGACAGAGAGACAGATGATAGCTAGATAGATGATAGACACTGTTTCTTCCAGCTTTGGAGAAAAAAGAAAAAAAAGAGAATATTTACACTTTTATTTACAATGTGCAATATAATGCAACAATTAAAATAAATAAGCAAAGAGAAAAAACTAGCTCACTCTAATAATCATTTGGATCGTGGCCCTGGGAAATGAGAAATCATGAAATAGTTTCTTGAGAAATAGTAACTCTAAAGCAAATGTCTAGAGTACACTAAAAATTTCAGGCCACCCTGAAATAAAACAAATAAAGACTTTGCTTAGCTGCAACCATTGTATTTAAAGGAAACAAACTAATATGGCAGAAAGTAAAGAGGTTACAGGTACCAACATAGCTCTACCCCTTGTTATGAGATTTTGAGTAACAACTTTTACCTTCTATATTTCCTTCTTCTCATCTCTATTATGGGAGAAGACAGGGTAGACTAGATGTCCCCTAAACTGTCTACCTCTAAAATTTTTAGTTATTTCCACGTACTAAATCAATAAATGTGCTAAATACATGTAAAAATAAATATAAATAGAAGAGCAGAAAATCTGGATCCATCTAGTTCAAAGAATATATTTTCTTGTGAAGTGTATGTATATATACATATGTATGTATGCATATATACACACATTTGTAGCATATAAAGTTACAGGTCATATATATTAAAGGAACATAATGTATTTTAATATATTAAAATTTATATTGATATCCACTTTTTCCTATGACATAAAAAAGAAAATCAATATTGTACTCAGATACAGGAATTTCATTGTTCTAATAGTCTCTATAAAAATGAATGATACTTTGTATTCTTTAACAAAGTAAAAGCAAAAAGCCTTTTTTTCTTTTTCCTTGGGGGCTTCTTTTTGAGAGGTAACAATTACTCTTTTTGATTCTGTCTCCTTCTGGTTTTTTCTCAGCTCAAGCTACAAGTATATTAACAATTAGGGATGGAAACATCCTTGTCTCCATGGGTTTAAAATACTACTCTTCTAACAAATGGAACATTGTTAGGTTTATTATTTTAACCCATTCTAAATCTTCAGTTATCTTCTCTTTCTTTTTTTCAAACTTTGGATGTATTTCCAAATGTGAACATTCACAACAGTTCATGTTATTTTTAATCTCCAAATAAAAGCAAAGATTACAAGTTAGGTAAAACAAGCAACCTGGAAGACAGAAAGCTCTGAAGATTTTGAATTTGTTTGAAATTAAATAATATGCATGCAAAGTAAAGTTATGAAGGGAAACAATTATTCATATACAGCAGATTACATGCATCCCCAATCTCCAAAGAACCTTTGTTTAAGATATTGAATAAATGAGACAAAACTGAGCTTAGGGAACTCTAATTATCTTGATAATCAACTCCTTTCTCCACTTGGCTTTGCAAGTATAAACACAGCTACAAAGTCAGATGTTTGTTGGGATGGCATTTGAGTATGCATGGCCATTACCCTGGGTCTTATCCTTGAAGAGGAATCATTCATTTCTAACACAAGAAGAATCTATTACTCAGGCCTCAGAGTTTGCACCTGTTCCTTCTTGGATGCAGAACCAATTTTCAGATCCTCATTTTTGCAAGGGAAGAATACTAAGAGGTTCAAAGATGGTTTAAAGATTAAGACTGAATTCTCAGAGGACTTTCCTAATTATGCATCTATTTGCCCACATAAAACCTCAACTTTGAATGTGTAATTAACTTGTTATACTGGCAAATGGATGTGAAAATGATTCAAGTTTTTATATAGGTGTTATCATAGAAATCCACTGAAGATTTGTTTCTGGGTTCATACTGAGGAAGTCAAGGGCACTCTAAGGCAGGGAGTTTTATTCAATACCTTTATTTCTTGATTAGTAACAGAAATGATACTCATACTGGAATGTAGAGCACAAAAATATTCCTTTTTTCATAGAAGAGGGAAAGGTGCTTACTAAAATTAGTGTTGTTCATGGAATTTGAAACATATGTAGTAGGTATACACAGAAAGCTCTGAAGGGACCTCCACTTGAACAGTAGAAAACCCCCAGAGAATCTTAGCAGTTACAAATGTAATTTTGTCATTGAAAATGTAGTTAGAGGAAAAGCTCTAAAGCACGTGTCCAATAATGCCCAGAATACAGATATCTGGGAAAGAAGACCACGAAGAAAAGGTATTGAGTTTCCCCCTACAGATACAAAGATGAAAGTGAACAATGAATGGGTAGCAAAGAGATTTTTTGCCAACCAAATGTACTTACACTTTCCTCTCACATTCTCTTAACTCTGATTTCTGTACTCATTCAATAGAAATTGCTCTCTCTAAAATTACCATTGCTCTCTTTATTGCCAAATCTAACGGCCATTTCTCAGACCTCACCATTCTTCAACTTTTATAGCTGTTGACAGTGCTTTTCACCTGCTTCTTCTTTTTTTATTTTAGTTCATATAGTTTATTCCTTTAGGTTGCTCTGATACCACACCTCTTTCAGGCTTTTCCAACACTGCTTCTCTACTATTTCTCCTGTCTAAACATTCCTTCTCATCTCCTGTGGATACCTTCAACCAGGTTATAAGCATTAACTCTGGGTATTCCTCAAGGCTTTGTCTTGGACCTTCTTTCCTCTTCCTCTATCCTATTTCATTTGTGATTTTATGAGGTCCAGTGGATTCTATTATCATCTTTCAAATCTATTTGTCTAGCCCTCAACCCTTGAACATTAGACACCTTGAACTGAACTCATTACATTCTGCCCCCCTCCTCCCCCTTCTTCTAACTTTTCTATTGCTGTCGAAGTCACCACCTTTCTCCCAATGATCAAGTTCCATAACTAAGAAGAAAGTTTTGGGTACCAAAACAATCTGATAATATATGTTATGAAGCTTAAAGACCAACAGCCAAGAGGGAGTTTCAGAGAGAGAAAGAGATACAAGGAGACAGAAAAGGAGAGACAGAAAAAGAGAGAAAGAAACAGAGATAGAGAAGTAGATAGAAATAAACAGAGAAGAGGAGAAAAAGATTCTCCAAAGCAAAGAAAGGCATCAGACATTGGACTTGCCCACTGTCATGAACTAAGGAAGGACAAGACCAGCTGCAAATGTGAGATTTGTAGGGATTCTAAACCACTGGGTTAGTATGTGAAAAGGAAATAACACAGGAAGATGGTATAAAAATATATCTCTGCTAGTTGCGCTCAGTCAGTACAGAGCTCTTTTCTATTTCTTAGACATCTTTTAGTAAACTGGTTATATATTTAAATGCTTAAGCACTGTCTGAGGCTTTTAGGGGAACTAAAGACCTTGAGTGGAAATCTACAAATTGTTACATTCCGATTTTTGAGCCCCAGGTGAAGCTGAAATGAGCCATGAATATTGCTACTAGAGAGAGGCACCCCCAAGACTGAACATCATTCATGTGAGTCCAATGCAGGAGTTCTGAGACACAGTTACATTAAAAAAGGATTTATTCAGTCATTCAAAAAACATTTGGGTGTCTGCTATGTTCAAGTCATCACAAAATATGAATAGATGATTAAGACATGGTCCTTGTTATAAATGAATCATAATCTAATTGAGGGGTTAAGACATTCACATAAATAAAATACTAGGTTATGTTTGATAAGTATCATAAGATAGATATAAGCCAAATAGTTTAGAAGGTTGAGGATTGAAAAATCATTCCTAACTAAGGGGAAAACATGGAGGAAGCAGAATTTGAACTGGTCTTTTAAAGATGGCTATTACTGTGACAAGTAGATATGAGGTAGGGAACAATTTATAAAAAGGAATCTTCATGAACCAAGCACAGAGGGAAAAAAAGGTAGGATTTGGCATGGAGCATCTTTGGGAAATGATAAGTCTTCCAGTTTGTCCAGAATATAGAAAATTGAGTACAGGGGCAATGAAAACAGCAGAGATGAGGATATATGTTGGGGCCACATTATGGAGGGAACTGAATTCCAGGCAAAGTAGTTTAAATTTATTTTAAAAAGAGGCATTCATGGCTTCCAGGGCATAGGTGATAATGGGAAGACTTCTTTTTATTGATCTGAATTCTGACACTAGATGCCAACCTATGATGGCCAGATCATGACTCCATCTTCTTTTCCACTATGCTTTTGAAGTTCGCCTCTAATGAGATTAAAGTAAAATTTACCAGTGGTGGAAAAGTTTGTACTATCTCTGCCATGGTCCTCCCCAAATAGATCCCCTGGATTTGTCACCCAGGATTGATGATAACATCTCCCTGATGAGAGGACCAAGGATGATAATGAAACTCTCTCTTTAGAATAAACAAACCCAGACCAAGGTAATACCTTTGACCTCAGCCTTTATCATCAAAGCCCTGAATCATCCAAGGACAGAGAAGCTGAAAAAATACTAAATAAAGTAGAACTGTCATCTATGACAATACTCAATACTATTCAACATATGAGGGTGCAAATGGAGTCAAAGGTCCTGGTTCAACACCTGATTCTGCCACTCAGCCTCTTTAGTGCCTTAGCCTTCCAATTCCTCAAGAGTAACATGAAGGGATTGCACTTGAAGACCTCTCAGATCTCTTGAGTTTCTAAATCTTTAATTCTTTGATTGTATGCTTTCTTTCACTTAGAGCTCTGATTAGGGGGGACAGTGGGTATTTTGTGTGAAGGCACCAAAATTTAAAGGGGATGACAATGAAAAAATAATGATTTAAAATATTGTGAGATTTTTAAATTTTATTTACTTATGTGTTACAAATACAAGCACTTCCAGTAGCCTGGGGGAGAAACTGATCTACATACAAAGTTAACAAAAAATACTTAGTAAAAATGGAAAACTCTCATATGGAAACATGGTTAACTTCATGCATACATATATATATGTACACATGCATACATATATATATGTATACACATATATATGTATGTATGTATATATATCTGAGTTACTATAATAACTAATTCTCAATGAAATTTGTCTTAATTATATCTGATTCTCACATTATCTATTACAAGGTTGATTTGAGGATATGTTTTGTGGTACTTGCCAAGAGCATGTTCCTTCACTCTAGCTCTAAAAATGCTAGTTATAGCTCTGTTTGGGTTACATCTCAATTTTAAGAGTGTTATCCTTTGTCCATTTGTGTGTGTATATGTTCATGTGTGTGTGTGTGTTTGTGCATATATATATATATATACACACACACACACAAAAGGACAAAGCATAATAAAGTATATGCCTGTGTATATGTTAAATTGAAGGAAATGTCCATATAGAGATTCAGCAGTTACTCTAACTTTATTTGAAAAGTAAAGCATTTACACAAGTTTAGTATCTCAAAGAAAATGAACCAGCAGGCAATTAAAGTTTCATGTACTTAGATACAACTTTCTTTTCCACTTTGGTTTTCATGGGACTGTATCTAAATTGGGATTCTTCCTCTTATGTCTGTAAAATATATTCAGTCCATAAATTCTAAGGCATGTCCTTGTTAGGGATCTTGTGAACTGGGGAAAGGATTAAGGGAACTTACACATTAAGGAACAAATATATGTATAGCCTGTGACATGGTTTTTGTATGAAACGACTAGTCTGTAAAAGAGGTGAGAAAATATGTAACACGACTTCCCCTTTCTCCTTTCTTTCATTGTACTTTTTTGCTTAGTGTGACATATTACTATAATTATGAATAATAATATAAACCTTTGGCTCCCAGTCACTTCCAAGTGAGCAATGTCAAAGTAATGTCAGACACCAATAATTTTTTATCTTGGCATTGACATTTGTGGGAAGAAAAAACCGGAAAAGATTCCATCTTGTGAATGAAAATGAAGCAGGATAATGCGTTGGAGTGTGAGAGGGGTACTTGTCATAGAATGCCCTCTTCCAACCCCCACTGGTTCTTTTGCGTGCTGTTGTTACAGGATAGAAAATCTGAACTCATGAGAGGAACAGAGATCCATGACAGATGTCCTATGTTTGGCGAGATTGAACTGCTACTATGCTTCTTCCTGGTACCTACTAAACAGATTAGATTAAAGCTCCCCCACCCTGCCCCACCAATTCCTAGTGGAACGGTGGGATGATCACTATCATCTCTATTTGTCTTTTGTTTTAGTAGGAAAGAGATAAAAAGAAATCTGTCCTTACCAGTTGATAGAACCAAACAGTCAATGATTAATTACATTGTTTACTTCTTGGCTAAAACCCTTTGTATCCTTAGGTATGACCAAGGTGCTGATAAATGCAAAATCTACATGCCATTTACATCTTCTTTTGAGAAAGCAATGCCTCTATGAGGCCTGAAATTTGGGAAGAGGTTTTTGTCCCCTTTAAAGGGAGAAGAGACATTAATCATTTTTGAGAGTATAGTAAGGTATGAAGGGAGAAGCAGACACATACCTTGTTTGGATTTCCCATAAACAAGAGAGATATGCCATAACCCTGTCCCCTAGACTAGTAAATACTAATCCACAAATAGAAAAGCATATAAACATAAAACATAACTTATGTCCCTTGCCCGAACATAAATGAGTCCTTGAGGAAAACAAGAACCTGGAAAGGATAAGCCTCACATAAGGAAGGAATGTTGGGGAATTTTGGAGGTGCCTACTTCCCTGAGAGCTTATGGTAATAACTATACCCTAGGGATGCAAAAAAACCAAGTCATACTTAGATGAATTATCTCTTTATAATAATAGTTGATATATCTATAGCATTTTACAGTTTACCAAACGCTGCCCTGAAGGAGTTGATACAACATTCCCATAAGTTAGGTGTTAATTATTTTCAGCTGTAATACTGGGGCCCATAGCCATACAATCAATTAATCAATCAACAAGCATTTATTAAGTGCTTACCATGTGTAAGGTTCAGGGCTAACTGTTACAATGCAATAACAAAATAAGAAACATTCCCTTCTCCCATAAGCTTAAATTCTAATGTGGGGAAACATTAAGTACATACTAAATGTCCCAATGTCTCAGAGCGTTAAAATTTTTTTAACCCATTCACACACAAACACAAAAGTATTATTTATATATGTATTATATATATATATAAACATATGATATATATAGCTGCATATGTGCATACATAGACATTTCTGTGTATGTGTATACATGTATGGTGATTAAGTTAATAAATATGCTGTGGATCAATAAAAGATAGTTTGGAAGGAAATATACTAGTAATTACTAGTAAGTAATACTTTATGTGGAAGGTGGTTCAGCTGCATCTTAAAGGTGGAATGAACTGTTTGAGGAGGAGGTAAGTGGGGAGTGTATTTTATTGCGTTTCAGCGTTGAGTGTCCAAGATACAATGTCCTATTGAGGAATCATAAAAAGTGTCTGCATTTGATGTTAGGAGGCCTAGGCTCCACTTCAATTTCTGTTCCTTAATAGCTGTATAGTCATGGTTAACTAACATAACTTCTCAGCGCCCACTTAGCTATAAAATAAGTCTGAAACCTACCTTGAGTTTTTAGGAGGTTTAAAGGAGCTAATAAATGACAAGTGTCTTGCAAACTATGTCAGATATTATTATAGTGACCAAAGGATTGTACTTGATAATTACTAAGAACACTTTCAATTATAAATTCAATGGATTTTTTTTTATTTTAACAGGTTAGACAGGCTGAGGCATGCATGCAGAGGAGCAATGGAAGTAAGACAGACTGATTGCACTGAACTGAATTAGCCCTCGACCTTCTTGCCTGCCCTAATCCCCTAGGAAACTTTTGGAATGCTTCCCTTCATGTTTCATCATCTATTTTCTTCCTTCGACTGTCCCTGTCATCTTTCTGCCTCTTTTATCCTTTATTCATCTCTGCTACTAATCCATGGCTTCTAAAAATTTCCTGGATAAGGTTAAATGTCTTTGTTCAGATCATTTTAAAAGATTTTTAGACAGAATATGGAAATATGATACCAAAATAAAGTTTGCCCAGAGTGCCTAGGAAAAGGCTTGACTGAACTTTGAACTGGAGCACAGATTTTCAAAAAGAGCCCAGTTCATTATCTCTGCTATAGCTGAAAATATTAGGGAGAAAAATAATCAGAAGATACATTAGCGTGAGTACACATTGTGACAATAATTGCATTTGCTACATTGTGTAACGTGTTTTTGCCACATGTCCTCGAAGGACCCAGAACTGCTGCAAAGTGACTTTAAAACCATGACAACTTACAAATTATGCTAAACTAACAACGAATTGTGTCAGTCAGAAGTCAAAAAGACTATACAGTGTTGCCAAATGAATGAATTGCTAAATTACGTGACTATGTAATGGGCAAAATCCCTTCATTTTAAAGGCTGTTTTTCTTTATTGTCTCAGAATGCCTACAGTTTTGTCTCCTGAATCCACAACATTTCTTATCATTTTAAAAAATTTAAACTTCCTGCATATTGCTAAGCATAACCATTTCCTCATAAATTTTGCAGTACTTGGTTTCCATAGATTTAGCTGCAAATGTTTCTTGCCTCATGAATGTAATAGCATTGCAACATATCATTAAAATAGATTGTAGTCCTTAAAGGCAGTAATGCAAAGTAACGTATCTCCGACATTTTTGACTTGTAATTACAAAAGAGCAAAAGTTGACATTTTAAAGCAATTCATTTTATTTGGACTTTTTAGGAAACAACCATGGTGGAATCTTCCAGTAGACATGTAGTCTGCTAGTAGCATCCTATTTTATCATTAACTTACCACAGGATGTCATTTCATCTGTTTGGTCACCGCAGTCATCCTCTCTATCACATAACCAAGCCCTGGGGATGCAGCGCCCATTTCCACAAGAGAATTGATCCACCTGACATGTTCTGGCTGCAAAGATAAAGGAATATACACAGATTAAAAACAAAGCCCTTTAATATAATATATAGTTAAAAAAAATTCCTGCATCTCCCTTATGATGTTTACTAAATGTATTCTACTACTCTGACGCTAGAATATTTCCAGTCATAATTTCTTTTTTAAAGCCAAAAGCTAGTTTGTCCTCAATAAGGTGCAAATATTTTTCTTTTCAATTAATGTGATTGTTAAAAATGACATATTTGGCAACCCTGTAGGCATCTACAAATACAACCATGAATTCATTAGCAAGAAATGTATCTTTCTAACACACTCTTATGAATAAATAGTATAATTTTTCACCAACTTTTAATGAACAAAGATGAATTTTTCCCTAGCTTGATTTGAAAACCACAAGTAGTAAAATGGTAAGTAATGAAAAGGAAGAATCAGTTACAGGAAGGAAACATCATCTAATGAGGGAGAAGAGCAAGAGATCTGGAATCAGAGATGGTTTTTGTCCTTCATTCTTGAAGAGGACCAAAATGACATCACCATGATTTCATGATGCTGAAATTTCAGTGTGTCTGACTGTGGCTCATCAGACCAATACGAGCTCAGAATGCTCTACCACAGATAGTCTGTGTGAACATTTGGGGTGGATACTCTAAATTTGCACATCCTATGTTTCCTTTATGCTGTCTCAATTCTGCTTTGCTCATAGAGCACACCTTCTTTGATGTGGGCATGCCATACTGAGTGGTCTTGTGCCAGTGTCTGCCATGTCGCACGATTAACTCCAAAGTTCTTAAGAGAGATCTTGAGAGTATCCTTGTATCACCTTTTCTGACCACCATATGATTACCTGCCCCATGCAAGTACTCCATGAAATAGTCTTTTTGGCAAATATACATCTTGCATTCAAACACTGTAGGCAGTCCATCAGAGTTGCGCTCTCGGAAGCAAAATTTGAATGCTTGGCAGTTCAGTTCGAGCAAGGACCTCAGTGTCTGGTACCTTATCCTGCCAGGTGACCTTCAGAATCTTCCTAAGACAGTTCAAATGGAAATGATTCAGTTTCCTGGCATGGCACTGGTAGATTCTCCATGTTTCACATGCATACAACAATGAGGTCAGCACAATAGCTCCGCAGATCTTCAGTTTGGTTGTCAGTCTAATACCTCTTCTCTCTCAAACTTTTCTTCAGTCTTCCAAATACTGAGCTAGCTCTGGCAATGCATGCACCAACCTCATTGCAATGTGTACTTCCCTGGAAAGTACATTACCAAGGTAAGTGAACTTAGCCACAGCATTCAAAACTTCTCCATTTGTTGTAACCAATGGTTCCATGTATGGATTGTGTGGTGGTGGCTGATGGAGCACCTATGTTTACTTGGTGTTAAATTATCAGTCCAAAATTAGCACAAGAAGCAGAGAATTGATCCATACTTTGCTACATCTTAGCTTCAGAGGCTGCATGAGTGCACAATCTGCAAACAGAAAATCATGCACCAACACTCCCTCCACTTTGGTCTTGGCTTGTAGCCTTTTCAAACTGAAGAATTTACCATCAATAGAGTAGTTGACTTTGATGCTGTGTTCATCTTAATCGAAAGCATTTGACAACATGACTGAAAACAGCATGCTAAAAAACATGGGAGCAAGCATACCACCCTATTTCACTCCACTGGTGACGGGGAAGTCACAAGAGCGTTGTCCACTATCCAGAACCCAGGCAAACATGCCATCATGAAGTAGATATCCACAAGTTTTAAAGCCCAGCTCTCACTCTGGGTAAGTAACTTTGCTTTAGTTTCCTTAGCTATAAAACAAAGGGATTTAACATGGTGATGATGATGATGATGATCCCAAACACCCTAAATCATTTGCCCTTCCCTATGCACTTGATTTTCCTCTCAATATCCAAAAGTAGTAATTTTGTATGTTATGTATGACAGAATATGGAGGCAGCATGCTGTCTTGTAGATAGAGCATTAGACAAAATCAGAAAGACTTGAATTCTGATCCTTTCTCTAATATTAGCTGTATATCTAGGCACCACTCACATAATTCCTATGTGTAGCAGGCAACTTATCTAATAAATAGCTAGATGGCACAGTGGATAGAACATATCTCAACATAGAACTTGAATTAAGAGGGTTCTGGAGTCAGAGTCACATGTCTCACATATCCCCACTGGAGAGGGGGTTGGTGCTGGCTGAAATTATCTGTGAAATACCTTTAAGTTCTAAATTATATGATACTGTCAATAGTAGATCCTATGTATGTTTTTTTACAACACAAGTGGCTTTGACCAAGGAAAGCATATATTTACTATTCAATGGTGATATTGATAGAATAGTTGTTATATTGCCCTTAACTCACTGCCCCTTGTGGGAGAAGGAAATCTAGTAGCACAAAGAGAACATAATATGGGAAAAGAGATTCCAATGGATTCACAATTTTTTAAATGTATTTCTTGCACAACTATAACTCATTTCAAACAAATATCAATAATTGTCAGAAAACTTTTATTAAAAGTCAGAATTATTTAATGCCCCCAGTTTCCTTTGGTCAGTCTCAAATTCCATCACTCTTCAAAAACAAGAAATGCCACTGCCAAACTGGAATAAAACTAATACAATGGGTAGATGATGAGTTACCTTTACTTAATGCAGTTCTTAATATTATTCAAGCAATTTTCATAAAATTTTATTTCTGCCTATATATTGAATAGCCTTCCTAGACAATATTAAAAAATATATTATTGCATGTTGACAATAATTCTTGTTATTTAGTCATTTCAGTATCACATCCAATACTTTGTGACCCCATTTCAGGGGTTTTTTTGGCAGAGATACTAGAATGATATGCCATTTCCCTTAGTTTATTTTCCAGATGAGGACCTGAAGTAAATGCTGTTAAGTAACTTGCCCAGGGTCACACAGCTGGTAAGTGTCTGAGGTCAGATTGGAATTCATGAAGTTGAATCCTCCTGACCCCAAGCCCAGTGTTCTATCCTCTGGGGCACCTAGGTCACTTAACAGTAATTACAGAAGTTAATTGTCACTAAATAGTATGTATATATGACATATAACTCAGCTATGGCTGACATAATTGGTCCTTAAATCAGAGAGAAAAGCAAAATACAAAAAGCATGAGAATGTTTGACAAAAATATAACTATTGATCTGAGGATTTGCAGAGTTTATATTATATTTATGTTACATATACTAATATTATGTTATGTTACATTATGTTATATAACATTGCATCATATCATATTATATTCAGAGTCAAAGGAAGACTGATTTAGATGTCTTACTTTATGCAAATCATTGTTTTTATATAATATAGATTATAGGATGTAGAGTCTGAGATCTTAAGATACTATCTAAATCAAGAAGTCTTTGATTTTTTACATGAGGAAATTGGGGCCTATATGGGTTACTAGACTTTCCCAGCATCTCAAGTAACAGAGCTGGAATTCTAAAAGAGTTCTACTTGATGTTCTCTTGGCTTCCAAGAACATGACCTTCAAAGATTTACATGTCCATAAAATATAAGTTAAATTCTATTTCAAATGCCCTGGAAAGTCTCACTATTTGAAAGAAATCTATGGCCCCTATAAAAAAAATCAATATATATGAAAAGATTTTTAATGTCTTAGTTTTTTTTTTCTTAAATAGGTGCACACCTGTATCCTGGCATGCAAATTCAGTCAAAATATGAAGGCAAACGGAAACAGTAAAAATCATCTGACCCTATAGGAGGTCTGGTAAAAAAAAAAAGATGCTGACCTTCCTGAGACTGTATTGCACTTAAAATCTGACAAATTCCTAAATGGCTTATGTTCATCTTAAGGAAAAGGGGAGTTGTAAACTCAAGTTCTTCTTCCTTCTTTACTCCTTGGATGCTGGATCAGGAGTAGATAAAATACACAGAGAAACTCAAGGGAAATGAAACTGACCTAAGCTCTATTAACAATAAGGGGAAAAAAGGGAAAATAGTTTTCAAAAGAGAATCATTTTAAGTGGTCAAAGCCTTGGGTTAGAAACAAAGCATGTCCTAATGATGCTCATTAAAGAACATTGAAATGGATTACAATTCTTGGAAAGTGGAGTTTAGAATAGAGTAAATCTAACAGAATAAAATAAGTTATAAATTGGAGTTACAGAGCCCCAGAGATCATTGACTATGGAGTCAGAAATCTAAATTCAAATTCCATCTATGAAACATTATCTGGGAGACATTAAAGAAGTTATTTACTATCCCTATGTCTCAGTTTTCTTCATTGGGAAAATAAGAGGGTTGACATAGAAAACCTCCAAAATGACTTGCAGCCCTAATTCGAAGAACCCGTGATCACTGAATTTTAAAAGGAATGTTCTAAGTCAGGCAAAATAGAGAGTTAACTAAATAACTTGCCCCTAGTCTTCAAACCTATGCTTCTTTGCCCTCTTTTTCTGTTTTTATTCCTAGTTTTCTTTTCTTTTCTTCCATTTTGTTTTTTCTCCTTTTTGTGAAAAGACAGAAGATACATATCCATTCATTTATCTATCCATATATACATAGTCCATATGCTTCATAGTTTTTAATATGAAATACACATTTTATTCCATGTCTTTAATCTAAAATTTTAGGGTATTCAGCTGCTATAAAAGATAGCATAAACACACTGTCAAGGTTACCCAGTGTTGTGTGGCAAACCTTAGCTCTAATTGATTAAAATCAATGTCTAGAAAGGGCACTCCCACACTCACTGAAAGCAATCTTTACTCTTTTCAGGGATGTATTGCAATGCTGTGATGTACTAGAAAGCTCGCTAGATAGAATTGATTTCTCTATTTGCTGTTACAAGTGAGCATTGTCCTCATGCTTTTTTGAACAGCTAACCAATCCAAAATAACTCTTAAAAATCTTACACAGAAAAGTAGATTTTTGTTTTCCAGTAGAATTGAAGAAATGAATGACGTATAGTATTGTCAGCCCAGCATTTGTTTTAAAATGGATGTTTCATGGCTATAAGGAAAAGACTATTCTTCCTAGAATTAAAAAAAAAGTGCTAGCTTTGGACTAGACTTTTAAATTGAAAAAAGTGCACTGAACATAGAAGAGATGTTGCAATAGAAAATGATAGTACATTGTAAATAAATCCTAGGAAAACTTAAATGGACATTATTACAAAATACAGAGTGCTAGGGGAATTATGGTATGGTGCAAAGAGAATTCCAGAGGAAGATCAGAGAACTAAATTCCAGTTCTCATTCCATCACTATTCACAGCTGTAGGACCATATACAAGGCATATCACTTCTCTATTGTCTCATGTGTAAACTTGGAAAAACAATACTTTGCTTGAAGTCGTTATGCTGGATTCCTTGATTTCTGGAGAACCTTTTCAACTATAAGCCCACGCAGAATGATAGAAACAATACATATGAAAAGTCTATGAGGATATAACTATATTACTGCATGTATGTAATATAACATGCATGAGGATACACACTACTCTTGTAAATACTCACATTATATATATGCATATGATATATATATATATACACACTTATGTAACTTACACGAGGATATACACTGATATACATGGTAGGAAATACTGCATATATAACATAATACATATGAATAATACATATCATACATGTATGTAGAGGTATAAACTGCATAATATGAAATATATGTATACAAACTAATTATATATATGACATGAAGGTATATATTGCATGCTATACATGTGAAATAAAGTAATTTATGTTTTTATCCATATTGTTACAGTTGGAAAGGTCCTCCAGAGATCATCTCTTCTTGGACCTCCACATCAGGTATAAAGAATCTTTCTATTACATATATGTAGTTTATCTCCTTATATATTACATAGTGCATATATATAGTAATTTTTGGTATTATTCTTAGCTTACAGATAAGATAATTAAGAAGTTAAGTGCTTTATCCAAGGTCATACAGATGATTTTCACTCTTTCCCTTTGCCCTCAAGTTTTGGCTGAAATTGCATGTGTCAGGAAAAAAAATAAGACAAATCACCTGCATATATATCTAGATATATATATCTAGATATATATATCTAGATATATAGCTGTAACACGCATATAACAAATCTGAAAATCAAGAGTAGAGATGGTCTAGGAAGCGGTGGAGAAAGAGAGAAAATTTGTTGTCACTACCAATTATTCTCACATAACTACAAATAATATTTTGTAGTTTTAAAAGTAAAAGAGAGTACATATTGAAGGCTCATGTATAGGTGGAACACACTCCTGAGTACTTTATTTTTCACTCAGCATTGAAAGAAAAACAGTGAGCATACTATTTTTCAATATTTTTCTATAAATCACTTCTGGCACAACACAGTAACATGCTGCCAGTTGTAAGTTTCTATGCAACGAGAAATTAGCTAGGTATTCAGATTCATTTTAATGCGACAGATTTTTTGGAAATATAAATACCATGGTGGTCTTGGGATTTCATTTTTTAAAAAGCACATCAACAATGTTCCATGAACAAAAAACTATTCACAAAGGTATTCAAGGGGGCAAATTGAATAAAGAATATTAAATTTAGACTTCTGCTAGTGAAATGATTCTTGTCAAAGCCCAACAACAGACTAACTTCTAATGACCAAGGAAGGTTTAGTTTTGTCCAAGTAATGCATCAACAATGAACCCATGTATGGGCTAGATATAGATAGATAGACAAAGGCCCAAATTATTTTTTAAAACAGAGATGAACACAAGGATTAAGTAAAAATATATTTTTCATTTTAATCTTAGAGGCAATAAAAATTACACATGTCATATCCTCATCGCTGGGAAGTTTTGCCATGGTTTGGAGCTACAGACCTACATACTTATGGAGCTGACTTTGGATCAAAGCTACACACACGTGCGCACACATGCACACATGCATGCACGCACACAAAGCTTACCTGAACAGGTTTGATTGGATTCATCTTCATTACCGCCACAGTCATTAGCTCCATCACAAAGCCATTTCTTGGGAATACAGCGATTATTTGGACACTTAAACTGATCATCAGGGCAGCTGTGATTAACTGAAGGATGGGGAGGAAAACAACAAAAAAAAGATTACTTCCTCCTATCTGTATAATCACCTGGAATCTGCTGAAAACATGATTATCCTGAATTGCATTCAGAATGTAGGTACAATTAATGTGACTAGCTCATCGTGATGTAAATGATTTGTCATTTTCTGTAATTCAGAATTTATGTTAAACAGAAATTTTCCAATCCCAATAAAAATATTAAAACAGTCCACATAGCCAACAAACACTAGAAAGTAAAATCCATATGTGACATGAAATTTAGATAGCTTTTCCTAACAGAGGTAGCATGGTATGATGTTTTCCTGAAGACAAAGAAGGTCTGGTCTCAAGTTTCTATCACGGACACTTACTGGAGTTGTATAGCCATGGAAAGTCATTTAGCCTCCTTTAGATTCAGGTTCTTCATTCATAAAATAGGAATGATGATGATGATGTTAATTATATTAATAATTTCTGTGATACCTATCTAAAGAGGTTGTGGTAAGGTTCAAATGAGATAATGTGTGCAAAGTACTTTATAAACTTTAAAACATTACATAAATTTCAGTTAATACTATTAACAGCTTCACCAGCTACATTGTCTTTTTTTTTAATGACTGTTATATCTAGCATTATAATTTAAAGTTTATCAGTTGTAAACTCACTCACTTGAGCATCTGGGGTGGGGAGTTGTGGGAGTGGAACATGAGCAATTTTTAAAAAACTTTCCTCTTAGTCCTAAATTTGAACTGTTTGATAACCACTGTTTTCAGCAAATAGGTCTCTGTGTTGTGCATCCATATATTTTTCAACTGTTAAAATAATCTCATCATACTCTTCTTATTCCATTTTCTTCAGGGGATGGAGGGAAATAGTAGAGAATTAGGGGAAATCACCACTTAGGATAGGAAGTACATGCTAAATATGTGATTATGTATAATTGCCATCCTAAAATTGATCATCCTAAGTTTTTTTGCAGAAAAGCAAACATAACAATATTGGAGACCACAGACAAACCTTCAAAAGCAAAGCTTTTCGCAGCTAAGGATTAAATCTCCAATATCTAAGCTCCACAGGGTACCATCTTAATGTTAACCTGCTGTGATTATTGTGTCTAAGTACTGGAAGCTAAATCCCTGCCTGAATTGGCATGCTCTCATGCATTTATTCCACAACTTCAACATTCTTTTTGAAGTCATTTGCAATGTGCTTTGTAGTTGCAGTTCAGTATGATAAAAATGAATGTTGGTATTAGTCTTAGAAGTTGGAAAATAGTGCTTCATTTGACAATGCTGGTGTACTGCAAGAGCGTATGTTTCCAGTTTATTTTTTTACAGAAACCTATTTTGATCTTTAAAATGGCTATGGTAAAAAAGAGGCTTTTTATCACTCTTCTGAAAAGTTTTGATTCATCTATAACAGCAAAAATTGGGTAGAGGAAACACTTTTATAATCTGGTATGTGGATATGATTAATATTCTGTATTCACTTCACAGAACTAAATAACATCATATTCTATGGAAAAAAAGAAAGTCATCCAACATATTACTGGGTCAAAATCTCAAGTGCCAACATTTTATATATTCACTTCAGTGAAGCCTGACATAGAGTTTTTGAAATTTTCCACTACGATGTAAATGGTAATTTAAGGGGTGATGCTATTATCTTGTGGTTCAGAATTAAAGGGGCAGATGAATCTCATAGGAACCACAGAAAATAGAATAATAAGGAATCTGAAGGTCATTAGGTGAAACTTTTTAAACAATTCTATCATATAAAAACTTGCCTAACATTTACATGACTAACACTGAAATACACACCATGAGGATAAAGGCAAATGAAATTCCTTAGGGCTATTGGCAGACTTGAATAAAGAAATGGGCAATGAGAACACAAAGCAGTGGGTAAAGACATGATGGAAAAATCTAATCCTTTGAATTGCCAGTGATTTAAACTCAAGAGCCCCTGAGATCGAACTCAAGAAAGGGTTGTTTGCTATTAAAGAATTATTTAGTGGCTAAACAGGAAAGAATTTGAAAGTTTGTCTCATTTTTTTCCCAAATGAAGATTTCAAGGTTAATTATGAAAGTGTTATGGGTTTGCTATTTCTGGGCCCTTACTAACCACAGTAATTGTTATATCTCTAAATTATTATACCTCTAAAAAGGAGCATTTTGTATACTTTAAAGTTATGTGTGCACATGTACATATACATATATAAGTGTATATGAATTTATATTGTTATTAAACCCATATCCATTAAAAAACATTCAGAATTATAAGATCTACAGAATTATAAGATAAATTATAAGACCTTTACTACTGGAGATAGTAACCACATTCATGAGACCACAGATTTTTGACGTTTCTAAAGCTATGTCCCTAAGTACACATACATACACATATGTTTAGAAACATCTTTGAATATCATTTTCCTAGTTGCATTTTCACAACTATAGGAAAGTTATTATACAACTGACCAAGCTATTTGACAACTCTTTACTGGATATTATTTTTCTAATCCCCTGGGAAGATCCTTCAAAATTTTAGAAGGTTTTTTATATGTTAATCATAGCTATCCACATTTATGAGGGTCCATCACACAAAAATGTCATGCAAAATTAAATAGCCTCAAGATATCTAAGTATCCTGGATAGTAATTGTACATATAATACATAATCTTAAACTAAATTACAAGCAACTTAGTACTTAATACTCTAACCTCCTCAGAGCCTTTGGCAAATTAGTATTTCAGGGGAAAGTATAGAAAAACATTATGTTTATGAAAGTTTATGCAAACTTTATAAGTCAATAGAGGGACAAATGAAATCTAAACCTATAGATTTCTCTCTGCTTTGTCAGTCCAAGGTCACACAGCATGTAAGAAGGATTCAAATCCAGATCTTCCTGACTCAGTTCAGCATTCAGTCCATTATCCCATATCATGTCTTTCCTAGGTCATGGTGCCTCTGATATTATCTTTGAATTCTCGCTTTCCCCTTCCTGTCCAGTTACCAAAATTTATTGATTCTCTTTATGCAGTTTCATTCTCTTCTATCTCCTTATGTTCTCATTGCCACTACTATTGCTACCATGTAAGTTTAGACTCTTACCAATGGCCTACTGGAACTATTGAAGCAATTTTCTCATAACTCTTTCTTCTTCCACCCTCTCTCACCTCTGTTCATCCTTCAAGGATGAGGGAGAGGGCAGGGAGAGAGAGATTCATCTTCTTTATATGTAGAACTCATTATTCACCCTTCTGTACAAAAACTCCTTACTATTTTTCAAATAAGATCAAGATTCTTAGACTGACATTTGATACTCTCTGTCACTACCCTGCTTTTCTAATCTAAACTCAAATTACTCCACTATGCATAATCTATATTCCAGTCAAACAGTGAGTTCACGTAGATGACCAATAATTTATTCTTATTTTCCTTTTGATGGTCTCACATATCCATTGTTCAATAACATATTTTAGACATTTGCAAGGAATTAATGATATGCTGGCTGGTATTTCAATTTTACCAATTTCCTTAAAATTTTCCTTTTCCAATACACACATTATTTGAAAATTGGCATAACTTATACCTATCTGATTAATTCAGAACTCCCACTCTTCCCATTTCCTCAGAGAAACTCCTCTCCCTTGATTGTGCCACCTTGGAAGAACTGAGAACTTAACAGGTCCCTGGAGTATACCCTCAACTTGACAAAGGACTAAAAAGTCAGGTAACTGGCTGGGAAAATGCTCAAAAATACAGAAAAAGATTATAGAAGGTTACTTTTTTGGTGAACAGGTATTTTCCTCCATCCTTTCAAATGAGGAAAAACAAAGCATACCATCAGAAGAAGATATAAAAGTCAAGGCTTGTACTTCCAAAATCTCCAAAAAATATTCAATGGTCTCAGACCATGGAAGAATTGAAAAATGATTTTGAAAATCAACTAAGAGTAGTGGAGGAAAAATTAGGAAGAGAAATGAGAGTGATGCAAGAAAATCATGAAAAGTGAATCAACAACTTGCTAAAGGGGACCCAAAAAAGTGCTGAAGAAAATAATACCTTTAAAAATAGATTTACCCAAATGGAAAAAGAGGTCCAAAAAGCCAATGATGAGAAGAATGTTTTAAAAAGCAGGATAGGCCAAATGGAAAAGGAAGTTCAAAAGCTCACTGAAGAAAATAATTCTTTAAAAATTAGAATGGAGCAGAAGGAAGCTAATGACTTTATGAGAAACCAAGAAATTGCAAAACAAAACCAAAAGAATGAAAAAAATAGAAGACAATATGAAATATCTCATTGGAAAAACAACTGACCTAGCAAATAGATCCAGGAGAGACAATTTAAAGATTATGTGACTACCTGAAAGGTGTGATCAAAAAAAGAGCCTAGACATCATCTTTCATGAAATCATCATGGAACACTTCCCTGATATTCTAGAACCAGAGGGTAAAATAAATATTGAAAGAATCCCTCAATCACCTCCTGAAAGAGATCCAAAAAAAAACCTCCTAGGAATACTGTAGCCAAATTCCAGAGTTCCCAGGACAAGAAGAAAATATTGCAAGCAGCTAGAAAGAAACAATTCAAGTATTGTGGAAATATAATCAGGATAACACAAGATCTAGCAACTTCTACATTAAGGGCTCAGAGGGCTTGGAATATGATATGACAGAAGTCAAATGAACTAGGATTAAAATCAAGAATCACTTATCCAGCAAAAGTGAGTATAATACTTCAGGAGGAAAAATTCAATGAAACAGAAGACTTTCAAGCATTCTTGGTGAAAAGACCAGAGTTGAATAGAAAATTTGATTTTCAAACACAAGAATCAAGAGAAGCAGGAAAGAAAAAAAAATAAAGGACTTACTAAAGTTAAACTGTTTACACTCCTACATAGAAAGATAATATTTATAACTCTTTAGATTTTTCTCAATATTTGGGTAGTTGGAGGGATTATATACATATAGACACAGAGTGAGTTGAATAGGGAGGCACAGTATTTTAAAAAAATTAAATTAAGAGATACAGAGGAATATATTGGGAGGAGAAATGGCATGGGACAAATGATATGTCATAAAAGAGGCAAGGAAAAGCTTATTCAGCGTAGGGGGAAAGAGGGGAGGTGAGAGGAGAAAAACTGAAGCTTACTCTCATGACATTTGGCTTAAGGAGGAAATAACATGTACACTCAATTTGGTGTGAAAATCTATCTTACACTACAGGAAAGTAGGGGAGAAGGGGATAAGTGGGTTGTGTGGGGGGATAATAGAAAGGAGGGCAAATGCGAAGAGGAAATAATGAGAAGTAAACACTTTTGGGGAGGGACAAGGTCAAAAGAGAGAATAGAATCAATAGGGGACAGGATAGGATGGAGGGAAATATAGTTAGTCTTTCACAACCTGACTTTTATGGATGTCTTTTGCATAACTACACATATAAAGTCTAT
The DNA here is from genome assembly GCA_028658325.1 of Potorous gilbertii. Classification (NCBI taxonomy): domain Eukaryota; kingdom Metazoa; phylum Chordata; class Mammalia; order Diprotodontia; family Potoroidae; genus Potorous; species Potorous gilbertii. Next base: position 64,488 of record JAQQSK010004082.1, on the reverse strand, counting down.
ATCGCATTGTTTGCCTTCTCCGTGGGGATGAGTGGGGAGGAAGGGAAAGAAGTTGGAACTCAAAGTTTTAGGAATGGTTTTTGCATGCAATTGGGAAATAAGAAATACAGATAATGGGATATAGAAGTCTATCTTGCCCTACAATAAAATAGAGAAGATCAGAATAAGGAAAGTGAGGGGTTTGATATAAGGTAGGGCAGAGAGGAAGGGATAATCAGAATGCATGGTGTCTTGGGGTGAGGGAAGGGGAGAGATGGGGAAAAAATTTGAGACTCAAAGTCTTGTGGAAGTGAATGTTGAAAACTAAAAATAAACAAATAAATAAATTAAGAAAAAAAAGAAATTGAGACAGTCAAAGGTCAATTGGAGAAATGACCGGATTCACATGGCTAGTAATTGTCTAGTGTTGGTTTTGAACCGGTCTTCTGGACAATGGACTTTAATGACAAAAAGCCTAGACCTATATCTGCTGTGCCACCAGCTACTTACATTTAGCCCTGTGACTATGGGGAAATCACTTAACTGCTGGAAGCCTTGAATAGCAAGGAATATGACTATTCCTAGGAACTATTCCTAAGAAGATATGAGTGGATTTAATCCTATTTGAAATATGCAAGTAATGACTTCACTTAACTTAAATATAATGTTTTTCCCCTCAAAATAAATGAAGAAATTCTGTGCAGAGTCATAAAAAGTATTATTTTTCTAGCAGATGCTACAAGAAAAATCAGTAGCCAATGGGAAGAAAATTTCATTTTTCACTCGTGTTTAACTTTTCCATATGTCTTCCTTACAACAATGCATGGAGTCAGGAAATCCACATATTGTCCGGTTCAAAATGTATCTCTTTATTACGTTCTCTTCAAGACTTATTTGCCAAAGACTGATGAGGTGGTTAGTGACCTTCAGTACCAATAACTTGGTTTTAAAGGAATTTAAATATTATACTATAATTTAGTATAGAATGTACCCTACATCAATTATCAAAGAGTGATCTAGTGGTCCTTGGAAGAAAAATGGAGAAAAAAGGCCATTTGGGGACTATCAAGAAACAGTATTAGAATTATAAGGCCAAAAATAAATATTGAGCCATTATATTCATCTCATCCTAGGCATCTAATATGCTTTTATTTTCTATACAATTATAATGTAATTACTAGGAATACTGTTTCCATTAATAAGAAGAGACATGATTTATAATATGAACTATAATTTAGCTTTAGATATAATTCCCCTTCAACTGTGATATTTTAGCAGTTAGACTGAGATTTAGGAAAATATGGAAAAAATTACTTCCAAAAGAACATACAACAATTTACTGAATCTTCATCAGTGCCATCTAAGCAGTCATCATCCCCATCACACTTCCATCGATCCTGGATACAGCGTCTGTTTCTGCAGCGAAATTCTCCAGGTTTGCATAAGTGAGGTAGTACTTCTTCAGGGTTGACTAAAATTTAAAAAGAGAGAGAAAAGAAAGCAAGATATATGAAATGTACATATGGATAGAGTTATAAAGACCTGGGATGAATGGCATGCCTGATAGGCATGTGACTCTAGGAAACTCATTTAACATCTCTGGGCCTCAGTTTGTACATCCATAAAATGAAGAGGTTGGCCTCAATGACTTCTAAAGTTTTTCCCCCAGTTTTAAATCAATATGCATTAGGTCTCCATTCAGCACATTTAAATACATATATGTAGACACATACATGTGTATATATATAAATATAAAATTCTATACACATATGCATATGCATATATGTATAAATACCCATATATATATCATATATGTATTATATGTGCATGTGTATGTGTATGTATACGTATATGTATATGGATGTCCAAGTTCTTACTTTGTCCTCTAGTGGCTGATGATTTCATATACTATGAATGAAATGACTTGAAATGTCACTGTAGGAAATTTGTTTCCAGGACACACTTAACAAGGTATAAGGGGGATGCCTATGGGTGGAAGAATTGGCTGACATAATAGGTCTACACATCATTTCATATAAGTTCTCCAAAGAGAGAATGAGTTAGACTTAAGAAATATTCATTTAGAACAAAAGTAATCATGAATCTTTTCCACCCCCTTTTTAGGCATGCAGACACTTCAGGTGCATGGGGCTGACATTTCTTAAGTAAGTGATCTGACTAGCATTTTGATCTCAGGGAGTCTATAATTTTCACCACAGTTTAATCTTTTTCCGTAACAAAAGTACTCGAGCAGCATTTGATTTTCTGATGTGGCTTAGGTGGGTTCAAATTTTAGTGATTAAAAATAGAACAAGGCACCACCCCAAAAAACTCATACATTACACCTGGTCCCTTTGTCTCAGCCCAATTAAGGATACCTTTTCCTAATTGCCATTGGAGGTAGAGGATGGGAAATCAAATGTTAACAGAAATCCTGACTGTGTGTATCAGATCTTTTTGTGATTTCTCTTTTCTCTGAAATCTTATAGTTGTTATTGTTTATAGTACCTAACAGCAAAAATGGTATAATCTTGAATTGTCCTCTAACTGTATTACTTTCTAATATGCATAATTCTTACTTTTTTTAGAGGCCAAACTAATAGTTTTTATATCTGAGGAAAAGTCTATTTCTGTGGGGAAAAGGAAAGGTCACTTTGGATGCAATTTGGGTAGAGTGAGTGACAATTGAAAGTTCAAGTACAGATTTTTCATTGTGGGTAGGGTGATAGAAGTTCTGTCATGGAGGAAGTTTGCAATAGAGATATATCTGTTGCTGCTAAAACGACGGGGGGAAGAAGTGTTAATAGGATGGTTCTTTTCATGACCTCTAAGTTTTCAATCCTGGGGCAAAGCTCAATATTTCCCTTCCCCTCTAATACTTCTGGTGTCTCCAGGTAAATTGTAAGATACTTGAAGGCAATAATCATGTCTCATGTTTCTTCCATACTGACAGTATCTAAAATAAATGCATAATCAATACTAGTAGTACCTACCATGAATATGTAACTAATATGTGCTAAAAGTCTTCTTTCTCCCCAACAATGACTAAGTTAAATTTCCTATCAAATTCTTTTCATTTTCACTAAGGCACCTTGCTTAAGATTAAATGGTATTACCTCTCCATTTTAAACCAGCAACTAAGAGTAACATTTCAATATGAAATAATATTCTCATTTCAGGAGAGTTTAAGGGATGAATTCTCCAAGATACTTTAAAATAATGTATTTGTAGGATAGACATTTGTCTATAAGTCCACAAAAGACAGTGAATTTCTAATACAGAATTCTGGCCGTGAAGTCATGTCTCATGAATGACTTGATACGTGATTTACAGCATTTATTGATGTTTGATTTAACTTATCCCTTATTGGGGGTGCAATCTACAATGATTACTAAGTCTAGGCTCCTAGAGCATAAATCTTCCATAATTTTTGGTGACAATGACATGGTCCTGACTTGTGAAAATAAACTCTTCTCTTTCCACAAACAAATCTACATTGTTTAGTCATTTATTTGATAATTCTCTGCTAACATGTCATGTGGATGTTCTCTTTGTCAACTTACTGACAAAGTGACTTAGTGACTTTGTCAGTCACTAAGCATACAATTGCTTAGTGAAATGTTATGCAATTGTTCAAAAAGTATTTCTATAATTTTTTCCTGATTATCATGTATGATAAGAATGTCAATTTTCTTCCTCCTTTCGGATGAGAAAGTTAATCTTTATATAGCAGCCTAAGATTAGTTGATCCTGTAATTTGTCAGTATTTTATAGCATTTTGTTAGCATTCTTTCCATATTTATTATGGCTAATTTTACAGTTTTGAAAACACATTAAGATGGATAGGTGCTAAATTACTTTGAATGTACTATTCACTTTCAGCTTTGATCTCAGGATGCCAGTAAGTTTCTTAACATATTCAGTCACAGACTTTCCTTTGCTATCTTTATTTTCATAGCATCTTGTCTGAGGGAGAACAAGGCATACAGGTATGTATTTCTGTGACATTTATTAAGAGTTTCAGTGTTGCCTATATATTCAAGCTCAATTTCTTCCATTTCTATTTTTTTCGGTTTATATTAAAACTTTTACATTTATTGAGACCACATTTGGAATCATTGGAAAAAATATTCTACAAGATGAAGATATTTATTTTGAATTTTGGAGAAAGTATATATCTCTATGTCAAATGACTAGTAAGACTTTTTTTATTCATTTCCCTCTTTAATTTGAGTGCCATGCTTGGTTCTATTTAAAGGGGATGATACTGGAGTTAGCTAAGGAAAGGTAGAATACCATGTATTATATGAATCGTTCTTGAAATTATTGTGTTGGCTGTACATTTTAAATAGAGAAAATATTTCCTTAGGCATACTATTTTCTAATGTTCCCAGAATTTTGGGGATATATGTATGATTGTGTATGTATGTAAATGCATTATATAACTGTATCTATATATCTGTAGATATATGTCTATATCTATCTATCTACATCGTGACAAGTAATAAATATGGAACAGAATTAAAGACTTTGCAATATATAATAGAGGCAGGGTAAAGCAAAATGGAATTTGTTTGTTTATTTTCTTTTTGGAGTTGTTTCCCAGATGCAGGATAAATTGTAAGCACCTGAAGGTTCAATCCCCTTTGAACCCTGACAATTCACAGCTCTACTGAGTCATGTAGGTTTCATGCCTACTGACTCTGAGCCAATCAGGAGTCAAGTCTTCATTATATATACTAGGAGGTTAGTATTTTACTTGGGGGTTTGCTTATGAGAAAGATCTTGTGATTCTCTGGTGAGGACTCTGAGTGGCCATATGGCCAGACTATCCCTCCTAACTGCTCAGATATAAAGGTGCTCAAGATACAGGGATATATGTAAAGTGTATAGCAATAGTACTTTGATTCAGCCAGTAAGGAGCCTTGTCTGTTGGTCTTTATTTCTCTACTTATATTTTCCCTGTATGATGAATGTAATTAAAGTGATTGTTGACTCCTCAAAAGTTGCATTTCCTTTTATAAATGCAGATCTAAGAACCTGTGATAGAAGTCCACCCTGTGTATGTCAGGGTGCTTACTGATAGAAACAGTTACAAATAGGTTCCTTCTGAAGAGCTTGAGCAATAATTATGAAGCTGATAATAAGTTGTTTTTAAAAGCTTTAGACTTTTTAGTTCATACCCCCTTTTTGCTTCTTAGTCAATGTATTGTTTTCTAGTAACAGTTCCTAAGAGGTCAATAGACAAGGGAGTGAACCGAGGATGTTCATTTCCTCACTATCATTTGATATAATTCTGGAAATGTTAGTAATTATAAGAAGACAAGAGAAAGAAATTAGAAATAAAGACAAGTATAAAGGAGATGAAATTATCCTTATTTGCTGATGATATGATGGTTTACTTGGAAAATCCCAGGGACTATATTGAGACAGTAACTTTAGCGTAGTTTCATGCAAATAAATCCTGAAAAATAACAGCATTTCTATATCACAGTTACAAACACAAGAAACCATAATGAATAGGAAATCCCATTCCTAATAACTATAAAATGCATAAAATATCTTGGCATAAACATTTCAAGGCATAAAAAGGACTTGTATAGATTCAATTACAAAGTGCTACTTAAAGAATTTTTTTTAAAAAAAACCACCTTAAATAGTGGAGGGAATATTGAGTGCTCATGGCTGGGCAATGCCAATATAATAAAAATGAGATTTCTGCCAAATTTAATTTATACCTTTAATGCAATGCCAATCAAATTAGTGGAAATATCTTATAGAATCTGATTTTAAAAATTCATTTGGAAAAAAGAAAAGATCTAAAATATCAAGTAAAATAATGAAAAGAAGTAGGGATAAAGGGAAAGTAACATTTCCAAAACTTAAATTCTATTATAAAGCAACAATTATCAAAACTATCCGGCAATGGTTAAATAGATGTAACTAATGAGAAAGGGAAATCCAGAGAAAATATAATTTGATATTCTAATGTTTGATAAGTAGAAAACCAAAATGACCCAGGGAAAAACTCCCTATTTTACTAAAAAAAAAACCACACTGTTGAGAAAACTTGAAAGTAATATGGCTAAAATTAAGCTTGGATCAACATCTTATACCACATTTCACAATATATTCTCAATGGATACATAACTTTAAAATTAAAGACCATTCTATAAAAAAAATTAGAAGAGAAGCAGATCATGTCCCTCTCACAGTTATGAACACAATATCTATTTTTAACCAATTATAAATGGCAATTACAAATAAAATAGATAATTTTGATTATTTGAAACTAAAGAGCTTTTACGTAGACCAAAATTGCTATATTTTGGATACAAAGAGAACTAGGAAAAGGGGAAAAATCTTTGTATCAAAACCCTCTAATAAGGGTTTGGTATTCAAGATATACAAAAGATTAATAAATATGAAAAACTAATGGTCATTTCCCAATAGAAAAAATGATCAAAGGACATGACCAAATAATTCTCAAAAGAAAAATTACAAGTGTTAATAACTTCACAAAACGTATTCCAAATCATTCATAATAAGGGAAACTAAAACCAAAACAGCACCATGCAAATTGGCAAAAATGACAAAAAATGTCAACATTCAATGATGGAGGGATGGTGGAAAAATAGGTACACTAATATATTTTTGGTGGAGCTCTGATATGGTACCAAATTTTTGAAAGCAATTTTGTAATTGTGTAAGTAAAGTGAATAAGACGTACATACCCTTTGAACCAGAGACCTATTTTTTGATTTTTAAAAATGTATTGATAAACTGTGCTTACTTTTTACTTTCTCCCATAAAATACTATTTCTCATATTGTATGACTTTCTGGAAGGACGATGGGGAGGAATACTTGTAATAACTAAAATGATAAGTGTAAAAGAGAGAACATGTCAATAATATTTTTAAAAAATAGTTCATGATAGCTTTAGTGATATAAATTGCAAATACTTTTGTACATAAACATGCAATTAGACTATATCTGGAGTCATGTTGGTGTCATCCTCTTTTGGTATTAAATGTATTGTCTTCTGTTAATAAGAGCAGGATCAGGATGATGTCTGAGAGACATTGGTAGAAATTCATGCACCGCTGTGAAGACTGTGAGCCAATAATTATCCAGCCCTCCTGCTTTTCAGTTTTGTAGAGAAGCTAGAATTTGATTTATCTCACACGGTCGGTCAGTCATTCATTATATGTACAAGTTCTCTTTTTCTCCTTTTAGCTAACTTGCAATTTCATTGTGTTGGATTTCTTAAACGAAGTAAATGACCAGAAATTTTCCTAGTCCTTCAAAGGGCTTCTTAAACCTAAGAAATCAAGTTTTTGAATGATTTTCAATTATTTATTTTTCCTTTGAACTGATTTGGCTCATTGTCATGGTAGCATGAACAAAATACACTATTTAACATTATGGTTACTGCATAAAAGAAACAGTAAGTCAATTTCATGTCTAGCTATTTGAGGCTTATAATCCCCATGAAGTAGCTATTCTGACCTCATAAAACCTGCGTAATTTAAAAGAAGTCTTGTCTTTATTGGGTAGATTTTTAAAATGTCTCACTCACAGATGCTTTGAATAGTTGACTAAGGACATTTATATGCAAGTAGAACATTCATTATGAAATTTTACAACAGTGTTGTACAAAAGGCAAGGACAAGTAGCTGGAACTACTCCTGTCATTACAACAGAAATTTAAATTTTTCATTCAAATCTTCAATAAAGAAAAAAGGAAATAGTCTTTAACACACATATATGCATATATACACATAATATGCATATATACTCATAATTTTAGAAGGAGGCATCAAGTCATAAGAATATAGATGCAGACAGAATTACCAATTTTTTTTAAAACAAGCATGCTATTTGGCTACTTTATTTAAAACAAGTTTCATTCACAAAAAATAATATTCGTGAATGGATAATGATAATATTTTGTCATTGAATTGTTTTTCAGTCATGTTTGACTTTTCATGAGTCCATTTGGGGTTTTCTTGGCAAAGATAGTGAAGTGGTTTGCCAGCTCATTTTACAGATGAAGACACTGAGACAAACAGGGTTAAGTGAATTATTCAAGGTCACACAGCTAGTAAGTATCTGAAGCCAGATTTGAACTCATGAAGATGTCTCTTTCTGACTCTAGGCCCATTGCACCAACTAGATGCCATGTACAGATATAAGAATAGATATAGATTATATACATATATATAAATACATATATCATATATAATATCATTTGGCAATCTCTCATACTTATAATCACAACTATAATTTAATAAGTATAAAATTAGGAAAAAATTTAATGTCATATCCCTTTAAATTCCCCCAAAGTAACTCAAGAGGGATAATGGGTAGAGATTTCCATTGTCTTCTAGGGTAAAAAATGTGATTAGTTGTTTTCATTGAAATTTCAAAAGCTTTCCTTATTTCCAAATGCAGCTACAGAAGTGGTAAAAAGGATCCATCAGTGCTGACTAATTAGTGCTGATTAGGTTTAATGATTTTAGAAGATGGTTTTCTTTTAAGCTGACAAAGTCAGTTGCCAAAGACAGTATTCCTAGACAAAGGTAAGTGTATTTAAATGATTGTAGATGACACAGATTCAGCATCAATGCAAAAATCAAAATTCAAAAGTCCTATCTCATCTTTGCTTCTCTATGTGACCATAATCACCAATGTCACGGCATGTATTCATTTATTATTCATTCATTCTTTTATTCATTCAACACATTTTATTGAGTGAAGTACAGTGATAGGTCATAGTCTCTATTCACATGGGGCTTATAATTTAATAAAGTAGATATGTCTGTACGTCAATTACTATGCTCAAGACAGGATGTGTTGAGAGATCTATGAACATTCTGTAAAGTGAGGGGGTTAAAAGTACATGATCTCTAATGCCCGTTTCAGCTAAACATCTATGACAGAATGGTCCTATGATCAAGGCTAGTGTGTCAGCAATTCTAGGGTGCTAGTAAGAACATCACTAAAATGTCTGACCTGGCATCCCAGAGCAAGTAGGTTGGGACATAGAGCCAGAAACGGGTGACAGTCTTGGTGAAAATAGGGCCAGAAATTCATTTTCAATTAATAAACATCAAAATATTTCCTATTGTTTCTGTATCCCCAGTACTTAGTACAGTGCTTTGAGGATAGCAAGCACTTAATGAATCTTTGGTGACTGATTAATTGATCTATCATACTCATTGGCATTTAAAAACCCAAACAAAAATAAAAACAAAATTAGTCAGGCCCAGATGTATGAGCAAAACCCAGATTATATTAAGAAAGGGGGGGAGATAATTTAAAAATAACCAGAATGTGATCCTACAAAAAGTGAATATTTATTCCTCTTCTTTAGTGGCATTCTGATTTTCATTAATTCTTCTTTCTTGGGGGAGGTGGAGCCAAGAGAGTGGAATACAGGTAGCAACTGAATTCCCCCACCAATCCCCTCCAAACAACTCTAAAATAACTCCTCAAATCAAATTTTAGAGTGGCAAAGACAAGAGGTCAGAGTGAGATATTTTTCTGACCTAAGAAAACTTAGGAGATCAACAGGAGAGAGGTCTGTGTCACCAGGATGGGAGCTAACCCTGAATGCAAAAGTAGTGACAGCATTACCATTTGGTAACAGCAGTAACAACATACCATTTGGAAATGGTTGCAGTAACAGCTTCATGAGCTATCAACTCAGGGATGGTAGGGGAGTGGAAGGAGACTGTCAGACAAATGGTCAGAGAGTAGAGAGGCTCCTTGTATAGCTGGAGCTGACTGGCAACTCTCTTGTCCATAACCAGTTCCAGGTGGAAGTTCCATAGCAGAGAGGATCACTTCTTCTTGGTCTCAAAGAAGCAGGGACCCTGGTTGCTGTTCTAAGTCTAAGAGCAACACAATCACTTGCAATTATGACCTGGTTGAAGTTCTGGAACCAAGAGGAATGCCATCACTTGTGATGGTGGAGTAGGAGGGGCCCTTCCTGGGTGAAGATCAGAGTGTAGGCCAGAAGGGTAGTGATCACATCTCTTCAGGTTCACTTTGGAAGCCCCCAAAACTTTCAGACTCCCAAAACTAGCTCTGACTAGTACTAGCATTACAAAAAAAGCCTGAAGTGTGGGACAGTGTCTCTCCATTCTCAGGTGAGCAGAGCCTAAGTTTCATTTTCTTTCTTCTTTTTTTTTTTGATATGACTTATATGAAAACTTATTTTTCATTATTTCACACGTATAATCGATTTTGTTTCATTGCCTTCTCAGTGGATGGAAGAGGGAATGGGAGGGAGAAGAAGGATTTGAAACTAAAAATTTAAAAAGAAAAGAATGTTTAAAAATAAATAATGAATCTATTAAAACTAAATTCAAGAAATGTTTTCTTCTACTCTACATGAGAGAATACAACAACAGAACATTATTTGATTTGTTATCCTCTTTTCCTTCTGGCAATTTGCCATTTTGCTTATTTTCATGAAATTTAGGGACAGTTCTTAAGTGGTTTTCACTAAAGGCATGCCATTATGGATTCTTTCCTTAGTGATAAGTGATAGTGATAGTGCAGGAGTAGATAGCAGGTATAAAAAGAATGGGGTAGTAGCATTGTTACATGTATTTGCGGAATATTTGGAGTGGAAGGATATTTTATAGACCTGTTGATATTTTTTAATCTAGCTACTGGTATTAGAACAAAGGAATGGATGCTTAAATATTACTCAGAACAGTATGGAGGACAAACATTTTCTAAAATAGTAATAAAGGTAAGTACCAGGTTAATCATGCTTCCAAAGAAAAGGACAATGAGTCTGCATAGATTTATGTACTTCTCCAAATCTCTCTGTCTAAATCTCTTTCTCTCTAATTTAATCTCTCTTTGTGTCTCTGTCTCTGTCTGTCTGTCTTCCTCTGATTTTTCAGGATCTTCTCCCAAAATACACCGCACACAGTTACTCTTATAGGACAATATGCCATGTTTCAGATAGCCTCAAGAGAATATATGTATGGATTTTAGAGCTAGAGTTAGAATAAACCTGCTGTCTCATCTACTTGAACCTTTAATTTTAAAAATGAGTAGTTAAGATCTAGAGAAATTTAGGCTGTTAACTCATGTCCTCTGATGCCAGTGACAGTGTTCTTTCCACCATCTGGGGAGAATGGAATAAAGCAGAGCCATCATAGTAGAGATTTTATAAATACACTATTCTAGCCCCAATATAATTAAATGGCTCTAACTATGGGCAATGCCTATGATGATTTCATAGCTGGGGCTCTTATCATATCATTATGCTATATCAAATGATAATTTGACTCTATCTATCATTTACGCTTATCAGAACATCAACAATTAGCTTATGAGATATTAGCAAGCCTTGGAAATGCAAAGCAAGCTTTCCTCCTGAGTTGTGCTTTGCAGCATGTTTTTACATGCCTGAGTCAAATTCTGTAATCCTGCCATCAGGTCAGTTAAGAGTAAAAAATGCTAGAAACTGATCTGAACCATTATAAAACTACTGTGTCACAATAATCTTTTAAGATAGCTTGGATTTGAGGTAACATGACATGCAGGATCCCTGGGAATAACCCTGGAGCTCACATATATACTTTAAGAACTGCTGTTATAACATTTAAATGAAAAGACCCTCTTCATGATATTTACCAAGAAGCAGAGAGAAAAAAAATCCATAAATAAAACTCTCTTCTTCAAAGTACTTATCAAGACCCTGTGGGTAAATAGCATGACTGTGCATACAGAGATGAATAGTAAGTTATAGTCAGGTCAAGTAATAGACACTACCAGCTGTGACAAGACATTTAAGGAACTCCCATCACTTTCTCTTTATACTGGTTCTCTCCTACTCTGACCTTACTCTTACAGTTTGAATGTTTGACTGTTAGTGCCTCTCTAACTTTTCTGGTCTCTGATCTCTTCTGATTTTGTTTTCACGTCCTGTTGACTGTGTCTAATTAACTCCATATTTTGAATGCAGACTAATAATTTCCTGACTGCTTCCTTGATTGATGGATTTGTATCAGAGTTCTTGATCCTGGGATTTATTATTAGTAGTATTTAATTAACCATCACACCCTGAGTAGTTGAACCCGCTAGTACCACCATCAGGTTAGCATACTAACATGAATGATTAAACTGTTCCCAACAACTCAATAAATACATTTGATATCACTGAGTTCCTACTGACCCTCCTCAAATCATCACAGTGATCTGCCACATATGGAATACAACAGAATGACTGGTGACCCTTTATCTTTTGATACTAAAGGAAGGCAAGATACATCAGAGCAAATCATAAACATTTCTACTGGAAATGCTTCTATAAAAAGGTTACCAACCATTAGAGTGGGCAAACCACAAACGCAAATAAAAGGGGATAAAGATATTAAAACTTTAATTAGTGAGTGGCAATACCATATCATAACAAAATTAGAGATGTTATAAAAAAAAGGGATTAGTTTTTGGAGTCAATGATAACTTCAAACAAATTATTACTGACTAGTGCAAGATAATCATAAGACAAAAAAAAAACCCACTTTGTCTTTAAACCTAAATCAGTTTAAATTGAAGATCAAATCAAGTAGCTACTAAAGTCTAAAGACAGAGAACTGAACACCCTGAAGTCACTGAAACTCTTTATTTAAGGCAAGTTACAGAAACAATATGTGAAAATAAAATAGATGATAAAAACATAATTGACATAATTCAAATAATTTGGAGAATTTGGAGAACTAAGAACTAAGGTCCAGCCCCAGCCCCAAGGCAATTGGGGTGGTGATGGCAGTTGGTGGCTGTGGTAGTAGAGGCAGCAGCAGTAGCAGAGGCAGCAGCAGGCAGCAAAAGGTACTTCTAGAGCCCTGGGCCCACAGATGCTGGGAGATCAAGAGGCTGATACAAAATCCCTGAAAACTGGAACTGTACACCCACACCATCCCCCATCCTCACACCTCACACCTCACTGGAAGCAGACTCCTACCTTGACAAAGAGTTAGAAAGTCAAGTATTTGATGGGGAAGATGAGTGAACATAAAAGAACTCAGACTACAGAATCTTACTTTGGTGGCAAAGAAGATCAAAACATACCACCAGAAAAAGAAAACAAAGACAAAACTACTGCATCAAAAGCTTCCAAGAAAAATGTGAGTTGGTCTCAGGACACAGAAGAGAAGAGCTCAAAAAAGATTTTGAAAATCAAGTGAGAGAAGTAGAGGAAAAATTTGGAAAATAAATGAGTGATGCAAGAAAATCTTGAAAATCTGGTCAACAGTTACTAAAGGAGACCTCCAAAATACTGAAGAAAACAACACCTTAAAAAATAGATTAACTCAAATAGTGAAAGAAGTCCAAAAAGCCAATGAGGAGAAGAACGTCTTAAAAAGGAGAATTGGCCAAATGGAAAAGGAGATCCAAAAGCTCACTGAAGAAAATAATTCCTTCAAAATTAGAATGGAGCAAATAGAAGCTAATGACTTTATGAGAAATCAAAAAATTATAAAACATAACCAAAAGAATGAAAAAATAGAAGACAATGTGAAATATCTCACTGGAAAAACCACTGACTTGGAAAAGATCGAAGAGAGATAATTTAAAAATTATTAGACTACCTGAAAGCCATCATCAAAAAAAGAACCTAGATACCATCTTTCAAGAAATTATCAAGGAAGGGTGCTCTGATGTTCTAGAACCAGAGGGTAAAATAGAAATTGAAAGAATATACCGACTGCCTCTGGAAAGAGATCCTAAAAGGAAAACTCCTAGGAATATTGTAGCCAAATTCCAGAGTTCCCAGGTCAAGAAGAAAATATTGTTAGCTGACAGAAAGAAACAATTTGAGTATTGTGGAAATATGATCAGAATAACACAAGACCTAGCAGCTTGTACATTAAAGGATCAAAGGACTTGAAATATGATATTATGGAGGGTAGAGGAGCTAGAATTAAATAAGAATCACCTGCCCAGCAAAACTGAGTATAATCCTTTGGGGGAAACGATCAGAGGTGAATAGAAAAGGTGACTTTCGAATAAAAGAATCAAGAGAAGCATGAAAAAGACTTGTTGCAATTGAACTGTTTACATTCCTACATGGAAAGAAGATATTTCTAAGTCATGAAACTTTTCTCAGTATTAAGGTAGTTGGAGGACAGAAAGAGAGAGAGAAAGAGAGAGAGAGAGGGAGAGAGAGAGGGAGAGAGAGAGAGAGGAGAGAGAAAGCACACAGGGTGAGTTGAAAATGAAGGGATGATATCTAAAAAATAAAATTAAGGGGTGAGAGAGGAATATATTGGGAGAAGGTGAGAGAGATAAAATGGGGTAAATTCTCTCACATAAAAGGGGCAAGAAAAATGGTTTCTCCATGGAGGGGAAGAGGGGAGAAATGAAAAGGAATGAGTGAACCTTTCTCTCATTGGATTAGCTTAAGGAGGGAATAACATACACACTCAATTGGGTATGTTACCTTACAGGAAAGGAGGGGGCAAGGGCACAAGGGGGAATAATAGAAGGGAGGGCAGATTGGGGGAAGGGGTAGTCAGAAGAAAACACTTTTGAAAAGGGACAGGGTCAAAGAAGAAAATAGAATAATTGGGTGGGGTGGGATAAAGTGGAGGGAATTGTAGTCTTTCACAACATGACTATTATGGAAGTATTTTGCATAAGCATACATGTTTAATTTATATTGAATTGCTTGCCTTCTCAATGAGAGTGGGCGAGGAGGGAAGAAGGGAGACAATTTGGATCTCAAAGTTTTAAAAACAAATGTCCAAAATTGTTTTAAATGCAACTGGGAAACAAGATGTACAGGTAATGAGGTACAGAAATTTATCTTGCCCTTCAATGAAATAAAGGGGAGAGAGGTATGATGGGGATTGGGGGAAAGGGTAATCAGAATGCATGCCACCTTGGGGATGAGGGAGGAGAGGATAGGGAAAAATTTTGGAACTCAAAATCTTATAGAAATGAATGTTATAAACTAGAAATAAATAAATTAGTTAAAAATTCAAAGTCTATACATAGTGGCATATGAGGCAGCTATTGCTACAGTAAGACTAATAAGAAAAACAAGAAACTAAGCTTGTAAGTAATCCATCAAAAATCAGAGAGATGCCAAATACCACAATGACAGAAGTGACATGAGAACGATTGAAAATCTTTGGAGAGGCATTGGACAATCCGATCAATATCTAGCCAGTCCATGCAGAAAGAAATCTAAACACCATATTGCCCAATGAAGCCAATTAATGTGAAACAAAGGAGTATGGAAAACAAAAGTAAAGCCAAAAATTCTAGATTCTTTCAACTGCAATCAAAAGCAAAAGGCAAGTTAGGAGACAAAGCAACACACACAAAAAATAATCTTACCAAAGAATTATTACTGAGAGTTGAGAAGTTGATGATAAAGTAAACTCACAAATAAGGAGAATGTGGAAAATCTCTGGTCATTGGTGTGGTTGTGAGTAGTTCCAATGTTACAGTAACACAAAATGGGTAACTTTTTAAAGAACTATTATAATAAACTACAGAAGAGTTATGACAAGGGATGTAATTAAAACTCTTACTTCCTTACAAAATTGGATAGTGGCAGGGTCAAGTAAAATCCATAGGTTTTTGGTTCAACATGAATAATTGGTGGACCTATGAATAATTAGTAAAGCACTTTACAGTTTATTCTCCACACGCAAGACTGACACCATTCTTCTTAAAAGAAGATCTTAGGTACCTATTTTTAAAAGATGGGAATGCCAGCAACTACTTCAAATACAAATCAATTACATCTTAATGCATTTTATACAAAACTCTCATGGCTTGTTAATTTTTTCCAAGATCTAGAAAAACAACAAAACAATGTATTGACTGAGAACAATGAAAAACAGGTGGAAAAAGCCCAAGGGGATATAAAGAACAACTTGTTTTCAATTCTGGAATTATTGAGTAAGCTTCCCAAAAGGTCCCAACGGTAATACTGTCTTGGTTGATTACTGTGAAACC
Source organism: Potorous gilbertii (assembly GCA_028658325.1). Taxonomy (NCBI): domain Eukaryota; kingdom Metazoa; phylum Chordata; class Mammalia; order Diprotodontia; family Potoroidae; genus Potorous; species Potorous gilbertii. The sequence continues at coordinate 48,509 of JAQQSK010004082.1, read as the reverse complement.
TTTAACTTAGTTCTGCACTCATGGCATTTTCATACACTACAAATATATGAAATACACTCAAATACAGTGAGAACACTAAAATATTTGAATTACCCATGAGAAACTATTCTCTTTTAATAAAAACTACATAATAATATGAAGAATAACATAAAAAGGACATTTTTCAGAGATAGTGTATTTCAGCTCTTCCATAATAAATAAAACCTTACAACTACAGGGAATGAAAAAATACACACACACAGATGTATGTATATACATATAGATATGTATATATGTATCTATACACACAGACATGCACACCTATATGTATATATACGTATGTATGTATGCATACACCTGGCAGAGGAAATCAAAATCATAAGGTAAGAGAATAAAGTGTACATCATCCTTATTATTCTATCTGCTATTGGATTTGTACCAAGGATGCTTCAAATAAACATCAGAGAACAATCTTATGTCATTTAGTACTTTCATTCAACTATATAATGTAGTTATTTATTTCAATTTTTGGAATGTTATGGAGAATGTTATATATAAATATATAATAGCAGGACAGTTAATTGTCTCAGGACCATTTTTGTTGGTAGGAAGGATGGCAGGAAGGAAGGAAGGAAGAATGAATGAATAGAAGGATGGAAGAAAATGTGAATTTATTGAGATTACTATGTTCTAGGTTCTGTGCTAAATTCTTTACAAACATTATTTCATTTGATCCTTACAACAGCAGATTCAGTCATTATCACCCTTTTGAAAGATGAGGAAGTTGAGGCAGACAGAGATGAACTACCTTGCCCAGGGTCATGTAGATTGCCAATTTGGGGGGCCATATTTGACTTTAAGTCTTCCTAACTCCATGGTTAATTTGTTATTGATGTTCGGTCATTCAGTCATGTCTGACTCTTTGTGACCCCATGGACCATACTGTCCATTTCCTTCTCCAGTGAATTAAGACGAAAAGACTAAATGATTTTCCCAGGGTTACACAGCTAGTAAGTATTTGAGGCTGGATTTGAGCTCAGATCTTCTTGACTCCAGGTCTAGTGCTTTATCCACTGAGCCATCTAGCTGCATCATTTACCTGCATCTAAGTATCCCATCATAAAAATGAAATGCAATCCAAAGGTATATCAAGATAACTACCAATCTTAGGGCCATATCTCTTTGGGTAAGGTTAAAAATTCAACAACAATAGTAATATCAACATTTCCCAGGACTGTTTATCTGAATTCTGTCAAAGAAGACAAGAACAAGAAGGACGTAAGTAGCAACAACCAGCCTCATTTAGGTAGCACTTTAAGGTTCAGGAAGTGCTTATTTTTATGGCTCCTATTCTATTGATTTATTTTATTTTATTATTATTATTTTTTAATGTTCTACAATCACTTCCTTAAAATTAAGATTTTATCCCCCTCCCGCCCCGCTACCCCGCTCCCTCCCCATGACAGCATACAATTCTGTATAGGTTCTACATATACTTTGCTACTGAGTAAATTTTCACTATAGTCATGCTATGTAGTCGAACTAAAATAAATGGAAGAAATCATATAACAAATCAAAACATAATACACTATAACCCCCCCACACACAAACTTGATCTGCTACATTCTGTGAATGACTTCCATATTTCTTTCTCTGAGTGTGGAAGACATTTTGCCTTAGAATACCACCATTGGGATTTTTTTTTAGTAAGTTCTTGCGTTATTACGAAATTCCAAGTCTACCAGAAAAAACTCTGGCACACTGTGGTCGTTGCTGTGCACAAAGTTCTCTTGGTTCTGCTCCTTTTGCTCAGCATTAGATCATATAGGTGCTTCCAGGCCTCCCAGGAAGTGCTTTTCTTAAACCAGCTCTTTGAGGGAAATAGTGTAGGTCTCATGGTCTCCATTTTACAGATGATTTTGAGAAACAATGTGGTTTGCTTGTGGTCATGTATTTGTAAGAGGCAGAACTAAGAGATGAACTCAGTGGAAAGAGTGCTGGCTCTGGAGTCAGATAACCTGGTTTTGAATCCTGACCCAACACTTGCTACATCTATATAAGAGACTTTATCTATTAACTTTACTGGACCTCAGTTTCCTAATCTGTCCAGTGAGGAGATGGGACTAGATTGCCATTCTCCTCTAGCTCTAGAGCTATTATTATATCATCTTTTGACTCTTAAGGACAAAACTCATTCCACTCCACCACTCAGCTCCCCAAATATAATTAACCATTTTCTAATAAATTACCAAAGGAGATATGAGTAGTAAAAGAAATTTGATTGAAGTCCCATTGAGAATAAGTTAATAGCATCCTGAATACAGTATTATCTTGTAGTACCTTGTGTCTCAAGATAGGCTCTATCTCCTTTATTAGTATCCACCATGGGAATTTTGGCACATCAGGAATGGAGTAGCTCCTACTTTTCTTTTACTTTTAGCAGGGAGAGAGGAGCAGCTAAAGGAAAATAGGAGCTGTAGTTTATTGGAGGCCTTAGTATAAGCTCTTCTCCCCAGGAAGACAGTGTGAAAAATGGTGCCATGGGTTCAGGTTTTTCTTCCTTTCATCACAGCAGGATGACCTTTCATTAGATAGAGTGGTCTTCTGAGCAGTCAACCTAAGTGGTACATAATCTTTTGTGAGTTCGTACTCACAGAAGGCCATAAATATTCATCTGGATAGGACTGCTAAACTTTTTTACTGCCTTAAACTTTTTACTACATATTAGATTGCATATATCCTAGAACATAAGGCTTGTCACAGCAGAACAGATAAATGACCCAACTATTCCGGTGCACTGTCTGTGACAGGGGCATATATCTGGTACTCCAGAAGGTGAAAAAGGTCTCAGTTTGCAGTGAAGAGGTAATTGTGCAACACTTTACCTTGTACAGAAGTAACACATTGAGCCAAGTTCTCTCAATGTTGAAGTCACTGCTTTAGTGTGATGCATATTAGGAAGCTGCTGGGAATCCCAAGCTCTAAGGGGAGAATTATTGCCTTCTCTAGACTAAATGACTCCCATTTTCCCCCAAATTTGACTTACTAAACTAAATTAATTAGGGTCTATATATACTAATTTTGTGGGTTGTGATTATTCTTGAAATCTCATATGGAAAATATCAATTCATATGCTAAGTTAAGGCACATGGTTTCAACCATTTTTAAGGATGTCATAATAGAAGAAAAAGCTCCATACATTAATATAACACAAATAGGCATGGTGGTAAAGACCATCAGTAGTAAAGTGCACTAAATTGGTAAAAACTTGGTTTTAAGCAATTAAAAAAATCTGGTTAAAATACAGTTGACAGAATAATACCCATTGGTTCTTTCCTGCAAACCCAACTACAAATTAGTTTCTCTCATCTCTTGTGATTAAAAGTAAAAGCTTCAGTATTAGTTTTTGTTTCTAGATCCATTTTTATTAAGGATGCCTAAGCCACCCATGTATCCATTTGTCTCCAGGTAACACTTCTGACTTTCTGTTCATATTTATATCACCAGTATTTAGCACAGAGCCTAGCACATAGCAGGTGCTTAATAAATACTTCTTGACCTGACTAGATGCAGGTAAAATACATTATCTGACTAAGCTACAATAGACTACATCATGTGCCTCTTATTATTAGGTTTACCAAATGAATTTAAAGTAGCATCCCAGCCACCCTCTCTCTATTGCTTAATGTATAAGAAATCTCAATGTAACCTGTTTCACAAGGAAAAAAATCCAGCTTATATTTACCATTAATCCCAAACTATCTGAGATTAGAATTTTACTTTAATCAAATACATAGTTTTCCACTTCTTCCCTAGAGGCTGCAGTTCCTTCTTGGCATACCCTTATTTTCAAAGCTCAATGTAAAAAGAAAAATCCATAAGACTCAATTCAGAGCCAACTAACATCTGTTGAAGGTTTTATTGTTTTTCTTATGTTTTTGGTTTTTGTCGATTTGACGCCAACTCAATAAGGAATTTAAGTAAGAGAAAAAATACATTTACATGCAACATTCTTTGCACCATTATTTCTTTTTATTTAGCTTGGTCAGTTGTAAGACAAGGCTCTGTCAGTATGGTTGTGACTAGGGTCCTACCATTGGTGTCCAATAGAGACATTGTCAATCAGAGACATTGTCAAGAGTGGAGAAACTGTTGTTAGTTCCTCCATTCATTTACTATGTGACCCAAACAAGGCACTTAGCCTATCTGTCCTACACATTTTTCATCTAGAAATGAAAATACTACCTCCTGTTCTCTCTGTAAATCAAAGGAAAATATGAAATTGTTAGAGAAAATAATACTATGTTAAAAATAGAATAAATGATATACAAGCAAATTTGAGAGGGTTTTTGTTTTATTTTATTTTTTGAGGGAAGAATTAATTTATTACCATTTATTCCCAGAATCTAAATGCTCTGATCTATATCTAAAAAGGAAATTTAGGATTAATTCATTCCAGACACTTTATTTTTGTTTGTCTTTCCTTCATAGTAATATACAACACATCTACAACAATCCACAGTGCAGTGGAGAGCTTGACAAATTTTTTTTTAAATATGACCCAGAGGGATTTTTTAAAAAATTATAACTATATGTTTTGACTATTGGTAACTAAAATAAAATTGTTAAATTCCTACCCTCCTTTCTTCAGTATAGACTGCTGGGTCTAAGTGGTTTAAAATGGAGAGACTAATGAAAAAGTGACTGTTTGAAATGTCCACATTGTTAAGAGAGAAATGTAATGATGGTAGGCTGTGGGGATATCACTTGAATATTTGAATTAGTTTGGTACTTTTCTTTGTTTTCTTTGTTCTTGTCCAAGGAAACAAAGAGATTTCACAAGTACATTTATGTGACTAATGGTAGTAAATGAGGAAAAAGTAGAAATGGTGAAATACAAGTAAGAAAATTACAGTACACCTCCAAATTTCTCAAACTGCACCAAATATCAGCCTTTTATATGGGCAGAGATACAACCCAAAATCCACCAATATGTTAAAAATTTAAGAGATACCCCTTTTTTCTCTGTGAGAATGATCGAAAAGGAGCTTGAGGGTAATACATAATGAGCATTAGTAATGTATTCACTTCATTGCCTATGAGTACAAAATTCATGTTGTGCCTTTCATTCTCACTGATCAGAGACACTGCCAAATATACCAGAAAATGAACTCCTCTGAGGGGCTTGATGCAGACCAACACAGTTTGGTGACCACAAACAAAAACGCTATCCAAACTAAATTTAGGAAAAGTAGAGATACAAATAAAAATGAAGCAGCTTGCATTTATTTTACAATGCCCAGTGAAATAGGTCAGTAATCCATGCATGTTCATCTGATTTCTCATTTTCCTTTATGCTTTCATAGCACTAGGATTACTTTATTTATGTATGATAAATATTGGAATAAAATAATCTAAAAAAAAATTTCGGAAACTTTCATTGTCAATGGTGATATATCTAAAATTACTATAAATAACAAATCTCCAAGAACTACTTTATGACAAGTGATGACTCTGTAGTGCTTCTTTGGCTACAAGATAAAGGTTACTTCTAAATGAATTTGCTCCAAGATGTCCAAGAGTGACTTGGGTAATTCTGCATATATTCCAGTATTTTGTGCCATGGTAAAACTATTGGTATGAATTTTTCCAAGTTTCAACTAGAAGGCTTTGCGAAGTGAGGATTCTATTTAAGATATTTATGACTGGATTCCAAGAAACCAGTTAGTGTGTTTCATTTTGCTTTGTTTGGCAGGCATAGCAGGGGAGCAAACAATATGAAACAGAGAACCAGAGGCAAGGTGAGAGAAAAAAAGTGATCCTAGCAGTCACCACTGGGAAAGATATACTTAAAGTCATCAGAATTCTAACTGACTGGCCATGAAGACAGATGGAGAATCAAAGGAAAACTGCATCAGGCTACATTGAGCAAAGTATGGGGAACAGAATAAATCATACTGTGTGCCCCCATGCTCATCTACTTAAACCACCAAGAAATGTTCCTATATAGGTGAAAACTGGTTTAAAAAGAAATAAAGGTAGCTCGATGACTACTCTGATCATAAACTAAGAGCATAAACATTGGGAATCACTGTACAGGAAGGGAGGAATTTCAAGGAGGATTAGTTATTTATTGTATTCAGACTTTAGTATCATTTGAAAAATTAAGGGGTTGAAAAAAATAATTGCAAAGGAATCATTGAGCTTTAACATTCTAGGATGTTGAGATTCTAAGGTATCCTTTGTCCAGAAGAATAAAAGAGAATAACTGATCAAGACACTTCCTCTGACAAGAGGGTTCAGCAGGAAGGTTTCTTGTATCCCCCTAATTTAGACACTTGTATGGATGCATATTCTTACTGTTGTGGCTACTCCTTTCATTAGTGCAAATCATAAGCCTTCCATACATTTCTGTGTTACTTTTTCTTGATTATGTCTTCAGGAAATGCTCCAAAGAAGATCCAGCCAATAAATTAACTCTGGTTCATATGTTCATACATATAAAGTAGAAGGGCCATGCTGGTCAGTTAATCCAACCCCTTTATTTTACTAATTAGAAAACTGAAGTGGAGTGAGTTAACCAAGGCAAGTGACTGAGCCTAGATTCAAATTCATTCTTTGATGAGCTCAAATCTTTGCTTTCCATTGTGTCACTGACATTTCAATATCCCAATAGTACCAAAATATCTTTTATGCTGTCTCTCATCTTTCCTACAACAAACTATTCATTCCTTTTAATCAGCTTTAAAATAGTTCATGCCACTACTCGCATGTATACAATTTTTAGTAATATTTTATACCCTACTTATACCACAGAATCACTGGATGTCAGACAGCACTTTGGAAACCCCATCTACTACAATATATACCATGTGACAAGGGGTCATTCAGTCTTTGTTTGAATTCCTTTGGTGAGGGAAAATCTACCATCTCTTGGGGCAGCCGATTCTACTTTTGAAAAATGTTAATTTTTAGGAAGTTTTTTTTTTACATATAGAATTTAAATATCTTTACAATTTTATCTCGATGGCTTCTTTCTAAGACCAAGAAGAAAAAGTCCAACCTGTCTTCCAAATGACAACTGTTCAAATACTTCAAAACAATTATCATGCCCCAGTCATCTTTCATTCAATAAATCAAATGTCTGAAGTTTCTTCAAATGATTTTTATGGGGCATGACCTTAATGTCTTGCTCTTTTGTGCTTATTCCTCTTTGGTTGCTCTCTGACTGACCAATGATCTTCCAGGGATGTGGTGCCTAAAATACCACATAATTCTACAGGATGATCTGACTAGGGCAGAATGACTTGATCTAATCAATGACACCTCATTACTTCTTTTCTATTTTTCTCTATTTATCTTATTATTTACTCATTAGCTTTCAAGTTCTGTCCCTTCCAATCAGATGTTTTGCTACTGGCAAATAGAGGGATTCAGTATATATCTAGAGAGTTGATTTTCTCTATTGCTAAATATGCTTTTATGCCAGGATTTTGATTGGTTTCCCAAACATTTGGTCAAACTCATTTCTAGAAAGGTTCATATCATACTTAGAAACTTCTCTTTGGTTTTTCTTCTATTCATTTCTCCACTTACTCCCATTGTACCACCAATACCTTATACTATGCTTTCCCCTGCAGAATCCTGGATTTTCTCACAAGACTATTTTAAGAAAAAATCTACTTTGTTGTCTTTGTGACTTTTGACAAGCTGTTGAATTTTTCAGAATTCCATTTTCCTCATTTGCTGGAGGAAAGGAGCTGGACTCCAGGGCTTCTGATATCCTTTAAAGCTCTAAGATCCTAACAAAACCTATACTTTCTTTTGAATTCATTCATATGTTTATATTTCACACCTTGCCCTCATACTCCAAATTGAAAGACTACTACCAACTCCCAGTGAATGTGAGCTGCCTGAAGGCAGGGACAAAGTGAAGAAGTGTCTACCATGGAACCTCCTCACATAGTTCAGCTTTCTGAATTCACCTCAAACAGTGGTATTCCCTCTCCCTTTGCTTCAATATAACTAGAAATTTCTTTCTGTGGCTTTTAACTTGTCTTGGAAACTTTCAGCTCATTTGAAGGTTGGACACTCCTTCCATGGCTCTTATAGAACCATACATCAGGTACTGTGGTACAGTGAAAAGAACACAGGTTTTTAAGTCAAAGAATTTGGGTTGGAATCATTCTCTTCACCACCCACAACCACACTGTTTATGTGTTGCTGTTGGTCCTTCATGGGGTGATGACTTGCCTGTGAATTGAATTAAAGTGAGGCAGAATTGCACAAAGTGAGCATCACTTTCTCTTCCAGAGTCATCCAAGTCCAGTGGCAGCACAAAAGTCAGGATGATATATGATGCCTAGGATGCAGTGGATGACCTTGGAGTCCTCAGTGTCTGACCAAACTCTAACAGCTCAACAGTACCGGCTTCAGTGGCCTTTGTGGCCATTAGAATAAATTGTTCTCATCTGCCCATTCCAACAGGAGAATCAATAAGCATTTATTTTTTGCTTACTATGTCCTAAGTATTAGGAATATAAAGAATGAATGAGACAGTTCTTGTCCTAAGAGATTTCATTTATTATACTAGGGCAATATAACATGAGCAAAGTTGAGTACATGAAAGGAATATGCAAAACAAGAGGCATCTAGATGATACTGACCTGGAGTCAGGAAAACTAAACTCAAATCTGGCCTCAGAAAATTACTAGCAACGTGACCCTGGGAAAGTCACTTGACTCTGTTTGCCTCAGTTTCCTCATCTATAAAATGAGTTAGAGAAGGAAATAGCAAGTCATTCCAGTACTTTTGCCAAGATAACAATAAATGTGGTTATGGAAAGTCAGATTCAACTGAAATTAATGAAAAACAAAACTGTGCAAATTAAAGGGGAGGCAATAATTGGAAGTAATTAAGGAAAGGTCTCTCTAAGAAAAGGACACTTGAATTGAGCCTTGAAGGGAGCTAGAATTCTAAGAGAAGGAGAGAGACAATATTCTCGGTATGTCTGGCAATAGCATGTTCAAATGAATTGAATGGGATTTCCTACACTGGGAAGAGGAAATAGGCTAGTTACAAAGGAAAGCAGTAGATATGAAGGACAACAATGTATGATAAGCCTGAACAGATCAACTGGGGCCAAACTGTAAAACACTGTAGTATCCCATCTGTATTGTATCCTGAAGAAATAAGGAGACACTGAACTTATGAATAGCAAAGTGGCATAGTCAGAACTGAGCTGTAGGAATATCAATTTGGCAGAGGTGTGGACAAATAGATTTGGAAATGAAGAAAGTAATGTAGAAAGACCAGTTAGAATGCTGACTTAGTCAGGAGTCTGTGAGGACCTGAAGAAGGGTAGGTGCTTGCTTTTGATCATCCTGTGTACTACAAGGTAAGATGACCAAGTGCCCCCTTAAATTATGTTTCTTGTTGCCATGGTTTGTATGAGGAAATCAACTCCTTGAGCTCCCTTAAACAACTCTTGCTGAAGAACACATGATTTGTCTCTTTATGACTCTAAGTTTTCTGGTTTCATTTATACTAAAAAAGTCAGTACTAATATGGCTTATTTTCTCCCATAGTGTGTTAATGTATTGATCACTGGAGATAGTGGTGAGAGAGACAGAGAGAGAGAGAGATACACATTAGTACTAACATTTAAATAAATATTTCATCTGGCCTAAGAATCATGAGTTTCTTAGTTTCTTTTGGCTTATTTTTTACCTCTATGTTATCATAAGTGTTGTGGTGAAAAAAGAAAGGCTGCAGAAGACTGAGGATTTTTTTTTAATTCTGTTTGTTTCATTGCCGACTTAACATCATTCCCAATCCCTCACAAAATTGTCACTAGTAGCCAGTCTTCTAATAATTGGGTTCTGTGGCCTGAATTAGAAGACTATTCCAGATTTAGGTACATTTTCTCTCTCACTGGGTCAGTACGTGAAGCCTTTTCATTTTAGCAATCACATTCATTTGAATAAACATTTATCAAGTGCTCTTTATGTGTAAGAGCTAGGTATTAGGGAGAAAAAGATAAAAATGAGATAGCCCTCATCTTCAACGAGTTTCCATATTCCTGGGGAGATACAACTTTACACGGATAAGTAAATATAAATTGATGATGAAGAAATAACATATTTTTCAAAAGAAAACATATCATAAAGAGCACAAACTGAGTAAATCAGTGATGGCTTCACAAAGGAGGGGGTATTTGAGATGAGATTAAAAGGAAGACCAGAGTTATGGGAATCAGAGATGAGAAAGAGATACCTTTCAAGCGTGTGGGACAGCTTGGGCAGATATAGAGAAAAGTTTGCCAACAAATAGAAGTATAATTTTTATAGGAAGAGGAGTTTATGGAGAGAAGTGATATGAAATATAGCTGAATAGATACGAGGGAGTCAGATCATGGAGGCCCTTAAAGGTCTGTCCAAAGAGTCTGCATTTGTAATGGAACTGGGGGGAGGAAAGGTAGAGGCAGGATGGCAAAAGAACAAATCACTTGATGTTCTTGGTCAAAAGCACAATCCATACAGTGTCAGCCTTTGCTCTACAACTTCTGGACAAACAAGTGGTATTGAGCTGAAAACTGGTTTCTTTGGGACAACACAGAAAACCCTGGCTGGTTTTTTGATCTCTCTTGCAACCCTGAAGGAAGAATGACTGTAGGAAGATGATTTGGCCACTGATCTAGGTATAGAAGCCTGATCAGATAAACTTAGAAAGGAGAGACTATACCCTCTGCCATGATCTCTCTTCCAATCTTCCAAGAATGTTGTGATTCCTCAAGTCTCTTCTGGTCTCTCCCTCATCCCCAAATCCTTTTATGCTGATATGAGTTCATGACAAAAGAGCACCTGTCCTGCCTATGGACCCTGGGACCTTCTCTGACTCTGATTTTGTGTTCCTCCCCTGAAGCTAAGTGATTAAATAATAATCTGAGAGGCATAGGTCTGGTCTTGGAAACAACCTTGTGATTTCAAGAAGTTGGAGTCTCCTCCGTCCTCAGTCAGTGCAACTATACTTGAGGAGAAAACCCCAGCAATTACAATAGTCTTCTTGGATGTGACCATTGGCAGTAGAAGGAGACCAACCCAAGTCTAGAACCCAGGAGACATAAACTTTGTTGCAGTTGTCAGGTCAGACAATACAGAGTGTAGTGAGCATGAAAAGGCCATTCAGGTGTCCTATAAAAGTTTTTTAGTAAATACCAACCTCTTGGGGGATTGTCATAGTTATTACAAATCCAATTCATGCACATATCAACACATCATCCTTGTGATATCATTGGTTCTCTTAAAAAACAAAGGACAAACACCAACAGTGATAAGTCTTGCTGAGGAGAACTTAAGATTTCTTTAATGTTTAGCATTTCTTATTTGTAGAAGAAAAACAAATATGTCCTATTCCTGACCAGTTCTATGTATTGAGTATCTTTCTACAGTCCTCTTTCTAGGGGAGACCCTACACATGAGCCAAATCTCAGATTTCTTTGAGATATTCCCCTTAATCCTTCAGGATCAGGGGTGAAAGAGCTTAACCTTCTCTCTGATGCTCTTCTAGTATTGACCAGTAATGCTTGGTGCAGAGGTAGGGATTCATTAAGAAGGAAAGAATAGGGCCACAGCCCTTCTGAGTCCAGGAGTAGGAGTGTGTGTGTGTGTGTGTGTGTGTGTGTGTGTGTGTGTGTGTATGTCTTTACATGCTTACCTATAGTTTCCTAAGGTAATGGGGAGTCTGTAATAAAGTCTTTTGAGCAAGAATGAAATGGTTAGATCTATATCTTTATCAAGATTAGTTTGGCATTTGTATGAAGGACAGATCTGAAATAAAGAGACTAGAATAAGGAAATTCAATTAAGAAGCCATTGAAGTAAAATGGATGAGGGGTATTGGGGGCATTTACTAAAGCAATAGAAAAAAATTCATGTATGAAAGAGGTATGTCTTTCTTGTCAAATACAACAGAACTTACATTCCATTTGCATAGCATTTAAGAAGATATAGTTATGTATGTGTACCTGTGTATATACATCATTTATTTATGTATATGTTATCTTATGTCAAAAGAATTTAAGCTCTGGGAGAGCAGGATTTGTTTTGCTTTTGTGTTTTTACCCCCAGTGCCTAGCCCCATGCCTCATACACAGAAGGTACTTAGTAAGTATTTGTTTTTTGACCAATTGACTACAAATTTTAATGATCCATTCATACTACTTATTTTTTCTTTTGTGGCATATATTTATACACATTTCACTTATATGTTGTATGTAATTTCTACTCTGATATCATGTCACACTTTATTACCTTTCAGCACAGTTTGAACACAATAGAGCCAAATGGTAAGTTCTTCCAAAGCAATGGATCTCATTGATCCTCTGGATTTCAATTTCCAAGCTTCATTTTCAGTTCTCCCTTTTTCTTCTTAGTGTTATATAACTCAAATTTCACAAGAAAAGAAACTTACCTGTGCATGTGGTTCCATTCTCATCAAGAAGTTGATTATCTGCACAAGCACAAACTCGACCTCCAGGAATGGCTAAGCAAAGTGTTCCACAGCCGCCATTGTTTACTCGACAAGCATTTTTACCTTCAAAGGAAAGGGCAAGAAAAGCCTTTAGAAATATACAAGGCAAAGTCAGACAGGATGTCAGTAGCCTCTGCTCATGAGGGATCTGTAAGCATCTGTGCATATGTAACTGTGTATACGTGTATGATGAGGGTTCTGGTCCTGCCCTGCACCTTACTAAAACAATCTCTCTAGGCTTATTTACAAAATTAGGGGAGTTGGAGTAGATAATCATTAAAGTGTATTTCAATCCTAAAATTGTGGTTCTTTGAGATCAATTTATATATATGTCTATATATCTATATATATATCTGCCTATACAAAGTAAAGATAAATAACAATGACATCATAATCATATATGAATGTGTGTCTATACATTTGCAGACTCATATATCAAAGGCTTTAGTAATCCAATCAACGATATTAATCCTACCACTTGTTCACAATTCTACCCCTCATTTTACAAGATATAAATAAATAACAGTTTGATTATGCCAGCTTAGAGACTTAAGCCCTAAAATCAAGTGTATTTAATTATTCAAAGACATAACAGAATAATACAAAAGAGGTTTTGAATTACATTGGCAGTTAAGATCTAAGTGAAAACAATTTACTAAAGTGACAGGTAAGGTTATTATATTGAAGGCCTTATAGGTTGAACATGTCATCTAGAGAATAATAAAAGAGGGGGGGAGAAAAACCACGTATCATAAAATTGCGCTATATGCCGTAAATATTCAACTCAATTGCACAGATCATTATATGGCGTTCAGATCAGAGTGAATGACCTAGAGTAGATTAAGATCCACTTTTATTATTCTAAAAGCCAAATTCAATTTGGCATGTTTACCCCCAAAATAAAAGCACACAATTAAAAGCTCGATAAGCTAATAATTCAGAATAGGCTTTTAGTATGACTCTGACTCAGAAGTAATTAAGCTTAGTTCAGACTCTACCGCCAACAGTGATTGCCCCCCCTTTAGAGTTCTTTTCAGATATAGTCATGTTTATTGCATGACCCTGGAATCAGAAATGTAATATGTTATAGGACTGTCTGACTTTATGTCCAGGCAACTTCACATCTTATACAGGAATAAATCACATTTAATAATTTTGCTAACATTCAGGTTCTAGAAAATTAGAATGAATTCAAGAATATAGAGAGAACAAATAGGAAGAATTTAGAAGAGTAAAAAGGAGGGGAAATATTGGAAACAATGCTTCCATATATAAAAGAGGCATTAAACATTCAAATTCTCAATTACAATGACATGAGTTATGCATACCACTAACTGCTACGTATGAATTTTAAATTTTTAAGGAGATATTACTATTTTATAGACTTTTAAAAATTTATTTTATATGCAAATAGCATGAATTGATAAAGAGAAATTACCTTGGTCCCATTATACTGTAACAGAAAACCTAAATTAACTATAATCAGTATATATCTTTTGTCATAATTGTTTGGATCCTCCTCTTTTAATATCTATAGAACTCCAACATGTTTTACAAACCTTTTTACTTGAAGCATGAAAATGTTCTTGTTAAAATCAGTGATACTTTTCCCTTCAGGTTAAAAGTTAAAAGTAGATTATTTTATAAAAAAAAAAAAAGAATTGGAATTGGAAATTGGAAATTATAAAAAATATTCCACTAAATAAAAAAGGTCATTATTGCCTCAAAAAGCATGATTAGGTGCTTATTTGGGTGACTTTTTACAAAGGAAACTCCATAGGGTCATAGAGTTTATTTTAAAAATTGCTTAGCTTACAAATTAAAACAAACATTACTCACATAAGGAAAAAAAGTGTGAATAGATAACAACAATGAAAAAGAAGACAAATACATGACTAGAAAATAGAGTAACTATTAAATATATGCATACATATGTGTGTATATATGTGTGTGTGTATTTATACATATATGCATATCAGAATTAAATCTAATTTGGAGTAAAATGCTTGGGAAATAAATCTGAAGCTTGAAGGCACCTCAGAGATCATAAGGCTCAACTCCCAGCTTTAACAGATAAGGAAAATGTGTTCTAGGGATGGAAAGGAATCATCCAAATGTCACATAGGTTGCAAACATCAAAGGCAGATTTTTCAACCCTAATTCTCCAACTCCGAAACCAATGTTTGTCCCACTGTACCACAACGATAATGAACCCATGTGTGGTTCTAATTCTATGTAACAGAGAAATAGGGAAAATGACAGCTATTCTTGGATCAATCTGCAAAGATTTCCAGGTAAAAAGCAAGATTTTTAGGGAAATCATTTAAATGGTGGGGATGAGGGGAGTTTAGGGATAGTACTAGGGAGAAATGTATGGTACTGCTTGAGAAAAGAACTGTTAACAAAAGTGATAGGATTGGAGAAAAAAAAAACATGACTTTTGATAAGATGAAGGGATCTCTAATGCCTTGGCATATACTTAGGTTTTATATACATTTATGAGACCTATTCCTAGTCCCACCTACACATTTTAAGTATCAAAGAACTCTTCATAATTTGTGTGAAATAGCCACACAGAGTTTGTTTAAATTATGCATTATAGATTCTCAAAGAGCTGTAATAAAGAGAGGAAAGTAAGGAGAACTGCCAATATATAATAGGCCCATACTTATATCTCAATCTTTCAAGAGGCTCTACAATTTAGCTTTTCTGTCAAATATAACCTTTACATTTCCTCTAAATTATGGGAAAAGGAAAGAAAAGGGCAGTGGCATAAGAGAAATCTGGGTACTTTGTTTCCTCCATCTTCAAGAAAATGGCCATAACATTTTCTCCAAGGTTAGAAAGGATCCTTCTTGTCACATATCCACTTGATTGTTCAATTAGGGATTTTCTCATCTAACAACTATCAGTCTCCACATCTGTCACTGAGCGCAAGTACCTAGAGGACTCTGAAAACTACTTAAAAATTGGTCAAAAAAGCGTGGAGAAGTCATTGCTATTATGTCTTGAAAATTAACTGGGCTTCAAATAGAACTGACTTTTATGTTGATGGTGAAACCAAAAGCCAATTCACTGGAAGGACTCAATTCATTGGAAAACTCTTTGATGTAATTTCAAATAAAAGGTCCCATTTGGAAAATGCACTGCTTGCCCCACCCATCTCCAGTAAAAGAAATCTGTATAAATTTTTAAGTGAAATATCCTGCAAAACAGGCTTGTCTGCCTTATCTTAGAATTCTTTTAGAGAAAGAGATGCTTTAGTATGTAGGCTTTCCATCTACAGAACCACATGTATAAGACAGCTAAAGACCCTATTAAGAATTATGCAAGTCTAGGATATAGGAATATAATTTTACAAATAACACCAACAAAAAGGACTCCAATATAAGTGTGTCTATCTATCTTACCCAACATTACATTAACAACAAAGTAAAGATTAAGGGGAATGTGCGGGCAGTTAAGATAACAGAGCAAGGATAAAGTAGTTCAAATGTACTGCTTAGGTCAATAGATATTTCTGCTTTACATACAGTTGTATTAAAAGGAACTGGTGTGAAAGAGACTCCTAAGTGCTCTTTGGTTGAAATCGACATTCTTACTGCTTTCCATACTTGGCATTCAATTTGCTGTTATGTCTTTATACTTGCTGTTCCTTGTGTATGTAAGGTATTCTGTTCTCACCTTTACCTCAGAATATCCATGATAACTTCCCATAATATCCTTCAAAATTCAGCTCATGCACCACCCTCTACATGAAGCCCTTCACTATTTATGCTTTTTCCCTCCCAGATTCTAATGCTTTCCTGAAGAATCATCTTGTATATGTTTTATATTTCTTTTGTGTATACCTGTACATATTGTCTTCCCCCAAACCACTCCTCATAGGATGAATACTTCCTGAAGGCAGAAAGTGCTTCCCTTCTGTCTTTATAATTTCAGTTCCTAACATAGTAGGTATTGAATAAATGCTTGTTGATTTCTTGATTGATCCATAGACTCAAGAAACATGGATACAGCCTTGCAGATATTACCGAATTTAAGGGTGAAATCAAAGGCACATAAGTGTGTATGGTAAATTATTTCTGAGCTAAGAGGGAAACTAAAATACTGCTAAGATATAGATCCATGTAGTAGAAAATATTGCTCACCTTAACAGGGCTCTGTTAATGTTTACTCATCACCTAGATTTTATGAGCTTTAGCTTTTGCCACCCTGTCAAATTCTTCTAAGGGATTCTAGATATTAGAAGATGTGTATGTATGTCATGTCACTATGTAGTGGCATTGCAGTGTCAAAATCGAAGAAACAATCTTCCAAACCACCCCCTTATATACAAATTTGGAACTTCCCTCCACAAAATTAAGAGAAAGTGATCTTAATTCTGTGCTTTGGAGAAACTGCTGTATACTTGGGAAAATGGATACTAGATTAGGGATGAGGTAAATTCATGTTATTCTATAAACAATCGCTTAACGCTACAGTTTTATAACTATGTTATAGTTAATAAATCATGACTGCAGGAAACTGAGTCCATATGAAACATATACAATAAGCTGATCATTGCATACAAGAAATTATGGATTAGCTTTAATAATTGAAAATATTTAGCATTGAGATTAAGATTCATCTTTCAAATATGTCTAATATTCAGATTGTTATTTTAGGAAGAACTTATTTTGTCAGATGCCAAAAAGTTGAAATAGGACAAGCAGGTGGAATTGGACCTTATAAATTCAACTAAGCATAAGGTAATATTTGAAAAAAAAAATAGAATGTTCTGCCTTATGGAAAGGTGAGTTTTGTTCCCAAGAGGAAGTTGGGTTAATTGCTTGTAGATGGCATTAGTGATTGGGATACAACTCAATATCTATAATTCTCTGGTTCCACATTTTTAATTTAGGATAACTTTAATGTAATAAGTTCTGGGAAATTTTAGTTCATCTTAGTGAAGAGGTAACATTTGCCATAGATGACCACTTCAGCTACTTGTCTAAAAAAATGACAGAATGCTCACTATTATAAGTATGGTATCAAGGTAGCCCAATGCATGAGTGTTAGCATTGGAGTTAAAAAAACCTAAGTTGCAATTTTGCCTTAAATATTTTCTAACTCTGTGACTGTAGGTAAGTCACTCAACCTCTCTCAGTGTCAATAAACTCATCTGCAAAATGGAGATAACAGCACCTACCTCAGGTTTGTTGTAAGCATCAAATGAAAGAAAAATAGATTATGTTCTGCAGAGCTGACAGCGCTACATAAATGTTAGATATTATTGTTAATTAGTGTTAGTATTATCATGAACATCATCACATTAATGATGATGGTGTAAATATTAACAGTAAACAAAAAGGAGGGGGAGTTTCCTTGGGTAACTAGTTTCCTTTCATTCATTTTGGTAGGTCATCATTTTATTCTTATTTTCTTTTCTTTAAATTTTAAGATAGTTGTCCTTTTCTGTGTATACTTATGACTAAACAATTATTGGCAAATTCTGGCTCCGTAAACTCATAACCATTATAACAATGACAGTAACAAAGATGTATCGAATATTAAGTTTTTTAATGAGGATAATCTGAAGAATGGGAAATTAAGAGAAAAATAATATAGTAGTGGTTAATAATGGGCTAAAACTTCATTCTTAGTTCAGCAAACCTTAATCAGTAGACTGGATGTTAACATGGTATCAGTATAAAAAAAATGGACAATGCCAAGCATTTGCATCTTCCATTGTGTCTTTTAATTCTTTGGGATCCCCCTAGAACACTGTGTCTAGGTTTGAACACCTAAATTTTAAAAAGTCACAGAAAAACTGAAAATGCCCAGAGGAGCAGAAGGATTATCAAGGTATGAAAGCAAAATCCTACGAAGAAAGGTTTAAATGAATTTGAGGTTTCATACTCTAGAAAAGAGAAAAGTAAGGAGGGGAAGAGAATTTATTTTTCTCAAATTACTGAGTTAATTATTTTATTTTGAATGAAAAGAAAGTGCAGAGAAAAAAGATAAAGGAAGAAAAAAGAAAGGGAAGAAAAAACAAGGAAAGAAGAAGCATTGCAAAGAATATTTTTCAAAAGAAAAAGTAACTAATTAGGTTAGGTGAAAAAAAAGAAAACATCTGCTACATAATGTGACCAAACTATTCTTCTTGTAGAATACCTAGTTCATAGTCATGTTACTTCTGTGTCGCCTAATAAATAATAATAGTTTATGAAGATAAACTATATAAGCAAATCATCTGATTTTTTTCAGAGAATAATAATAGAAAGGTTGTTTCCCTTTGACGTCAGTTTTAGGAAGCATTAAGTTCTTTAAAAGTAATCAACAAAGAAACTAACCATATAAATGAATGATGAACCACCATTAAGATACTAATTTCTATTTAAAGCATTGTACCTTAGATTTCCTTCACATTTATATCACTTTCCCCATAATTTTCCCTTTCCCTTCAAAAATGTTTTCCTTACTAGAAAGCTTTTAGCTTTTATCCTCTTGAAAAACTCAAGAGGATTATTCCATAATAGCAAGAATTTTCTTTCTTAGGTAAAAATATCAAAAAATAAGGTATGGGAGAAAACATCACAACTGCACTCAAATCTAACACCTTCAGTCATTCATTCACTGACTATTTAAAACAACAAATAGTGACTTCTATGGCAATGTTTGATTGACTTTGGAGTGGGTCAAACACTTTATCATAAGACTTCAGCAGCATTTTCAAACTGAAGCTTTTCTATTACTACTGCAAAGCATCATTTTATATGAAATGCAGAAGCATTGATGTTGTTTGCTTATTCTCTCATACCTTGTTGTTTCCGAGGATCATATATCTGGAGCCCAAACAAAGGGGGTCTCTCTTGTCTCAGCAATGTCACCTCACTGGTCATCAAATCTAGTTGGAAGATTGAGCCATTCATGTAGTCAGTCCAGAATACATAATTCCCATGATGTGACAGTCCAAATGGATGGTTCAGTTCTTTCCCACTGTAGACAACCTAGAATATATTAACAGAGCAAGAAAAAGGAGATCAGATCTTTCAGGTTTGGGCAGGTGTTCGGGTAAAAAAAATACTGAAACAGCTTGGTTTGTAGTAAATATACTTTCATCCATATATTCTTTCAATCAAGTTTCAAAAGTGCTTTTTAGAACCAGTTTCATTTCATGAACATGTCTTTTGAGGAAGACACTGAGTATTAAAAGGATACTGTTCCTAGTTTCTGCATATTTTTCTCTTGCCAATATTGTTCTAGTTTAAATAAGCTTATTACTAATAGCAATACCTCAGTTTTCACAGTGGCCCTGTGAAGTATTTGGAGGAAATACTATTATTTTCATTTTTTGCAATGAAATTGACACTTAGACCACCTTGCTGAAGGTCATACAACTGGTTAATTTCAGAGTAGAAACTTGGATTCATGATTTCTCAGTCTAAGTTCAGTGTTTCTTTCACTGATCATGGTGATTATAACTTCAACCATTTCTTTGGACCTAAAGTGATTTTGATACAGCAAAATGAGTTAGTGTGGATGCTCCAGTTCCTCCTGCAAGTACCATAAAAAAGTTCTGTTTCTAAAGAAGTCATCCTTGAGAAAAACTGTTATTCCGCCTAAACCCAGTCTATATTTCCTTTGTAGTATTGTTCCTGAATTTATTGTTCTCCAATTCCACTCCTAGTCCTGTAATATTTAGGCTTACAAATTCCTGAATTTCTATCTATTCCTTTAAATTTATTTATGAAATTAACTCTAGTCTGACTTACTACACATTCTGTTTATTTGACTTGGTCAATACCCCTTTTCACCAGAAACATTCTCTTCTTTGCTCTCTATTAATTTCCCCTACTCACAGAAAATAAGTGTACTCTGTCATAGCTCAAAGATCTCTAAAAATCATATTTCTTGACTCATTCCTTGTTTTTTCCTCTTATTTCCCCCCAACCCATCATGTGGAAGAAAACAAATTGTAGTAACTGGATCATTAGGAAACAATTAAGACAGGCAACAAAGCCTCTCTACTCCCACTGCCTATGTAGTTGATGGAGATAGCTTGTATAAATGGGTAGAGTGCTGGCTCTAGAGTCAGAAAGATCTACAATTCAAATCCAGTCTCAGACTCTAGCTGTGTGAACTTGGGCAAATTCCATAACTGTGTTTGACTCAATTTCCTCATGTGTAAAAAGAACTGAAGAAGGAAATGGTAAACTACTTCTGTAATTCTGCTAAATGTAAACATGAGTTCTGTAACGAGTACTATTTATTAGAATTTCCCTTCTTCACCAGGGAGCAGGACAATGGAGTTACACAAAAAACAGTCAATTAGATGAATTTCTGAGGCTAAGAGCTGCTTAACGTAACAGTGATCCTTTGTGAACTGAAATTTAGACTGAACTTGTAGATGGCTTCAGAGACCAAACCAGCCTTACAGGACTTGAGGGTGGCCTTGAGAAGCAATTGCAGATGAGTTTTTCCAAAAACCTTACTCCCTGGTTTATCATATCTACAGATGTCTTCTCCCTTAAACCTTACTTCCCCCTCTGAAAGCCTCTAGAAACTATTATCTCACCCTTTTGTTATCCCTTTTGAGAAGCTGAAGAACTCTATCTCTCTGCTCCCTTGTAGGATCTTCTCTGTCCTCCACACCTTTCCTCAGACAATAAATGCATTTAATTGGTATCTTGGACTCTGTCTCATTTCAGGTCCCTTTATGGGCTTGGGGGAATCATTTGTTAACATAATAAAACCTCAAATGAGGTCATGAAAATGCAGACAAAATGGAAAAATGACTGAACAACAACAGTCGTAGCAGCAGCAGCAGTAGTAGTAGTAGTAGTAGTAGTAGTAGTAGTTGCTGTGACTGAAGCATTTAAGCTCATGTAGTCAATTAAACAGCATAGTTCAGTAGGCATGGTCATAGAAAAGATGCGAAGAATTGAGAAAAAGACAATATTCTTAAATGTGTTCTTTGTCCCCTAATTGTGTTTGTGCATGCAAATTTGCCCCCGTGTGTGTATGTATGTATGTATGTGTGTGTGTGTGTGTGTGTGTGTGTGTGTGTGTGTGTGAAGGTAGTTGGACAGATCACCATTTTTGTAATGGGTGCTTCTCTTAATTGTAAGTGGATTTATTTTAAGATAGGCACTTTTTCCTTCCATGAAAAGAATCCATATGTTTAGTGCCATGATGTGACTAAAGAGGGGATTTAAGGTCATCTTTACCTTCTTTTTTGAAGGAAGAATAAATGCCCTTAGAACCATTTACATTTTTTTTTCAATTTTTATAGTAAAAATGCATACTTTATCATAGCAGCCCTCAGGTGAGAGACACATTAGATGAAAGCACATGTCTTGAATACAGCATACATTTATTATAATGCCAAAATTTTATAAAAGTCCCAAGTAATAGAAAAACAAAGAAATTATAGTCTAGAAATTCTTAAAGAATTAAAGGCCTTAAAGAAAGTCTCTCTACCCACTCCCATCTCCCTAAATTTTATACTTTGACAAGTTCTTTGTCAATAATATATAAAACATAATAGAAAGCCTATAAGGAATATATGTATGTATAAATATATATGTATGTATGTATGTGTAACTTTATTCTGAAGTGAGAAAGATTAGAATTACCACGCTTTGTTTTGTTTTCAGAGTCGATACTGCTGATTTCAAATCAATAAAGAATATAATTTTCTAGTCTTACAAGAATTAAACTTCCAATGGTAACTTCATTTTACAGATTAGTTTAAGGCAAGCCATGTCTACAAAAATTGGAATGATGAAGTGGCTGGTTACTCTGAGTCAGATTTTAGGTAGTAAATCTTAATTTTGCTCAAAATCTTCAATTAATGCAGTTCTGCTCAGCCTGAGGTGATTCTGAGCTCTGAATTCCAGGTTCTCTGACATTGATTGAAGAGGTTTAAGTAGTTTAACCTGGACTAAGTTTGATTTGATTCATTCCACACAGATATATATAAAAAGAATTAATCAGAGAAACAACTGGAATGCTTTGCCACCTCCTTAAACAGCAAGAAATTATCCCTGGAAGTGGCACCAGAAATTATTGTGAGCAGTGGGAAAGGCATTAGGCATAGGGGAAGTTATCCTATCTACAAGTAACATTAATGCCACAGGCTTTCCTCACTTTCTCCCTTTCCCTACATGCCATACCTCTCTATGTATTAAATTATCTACGGATCCTTTAAAGCTCAACTCAAATGCTACCTCCCACATGAAGCTTTCTCTGATCCCCTTTACCCCATCAAAACTTCTCTTTTTATAACTAACAAGCTTTTCATTCTTGGACTTTCACAAAGTGAAATTTGTGACTCTCTTAAATACACTTAGCATGTGTTAATTTGTACTCTATTATTTGTATATTTGTTATTTTTCACCTCCTATACAATATGCTTTATGAGGTCAGAATTCTATGTTTTACCTCAATTTAGTAGCTTCCCTAGTTCCAGTTATCCAATCTAGTGTTCTTCAAGAAATAGTTACCTGCTAAATATTTATCAAATTGAATGGGTTCCTCCACTTTTTCTTTTCTCACACTCTTCTTAACCTTAACAATCTGACTTCTAAACTCTACAGAAACTGTTCTCTTCTGAGTTACTCTTAATTGCCAAACCCAAGGGTCTTTTGTTCATCTTCATTCTTCTTAACCACTCTGGAGTCTTTGGCATAGTTGATCACCTTCTCCTTGGTACTCCCTTCTCCCTAGATTTTTGAGACACCACCCTATCTGGTTCTCCTACCTATCTGACCACTCCTTTTCAATCTCCTTTCCTAGATCCTCTTCCAGGTTATACCCTCTAACTGTCAGGTCCCTTATGGCTCTACCCTGGGCCCTCTTCCCTCTCTAAGTTACATTATTTGGTAATCTCTATGTTGATGATTCTCAGATCTAACTATCCTGCCCAACCACATCTCCAGGTGACTTTCTGGAATCTCAAACCAGATGTCCACTAGATATCATAAACTCAACATGCGCATCTTTGAACTTGTTATCTTTCCTCCTAATCCCTCCACCCTTCTAAACTTCCCTTGCTATCAAAGGCACCATAATCTTCCAAATTCCCAAGGCTGGCAACCTAGATGCTTCACTATCTCTCATTACAATATCTAATCTTTGCCAAGGCTCAATGATTTCTCCTTTGTAATATCTCTCAAATATGCCTCCTGTTTTAATTCTGACACCGTGACCACTCTGGCGCAGGTCCTCATCATCTCATGCCTAAACTATTGCAGTTGTCTTTTAGTGGGGTTTGCCTGCTCAAAGTTTGTCCCCATTAGAATCCACCCTCCATTTGGCCATATGCATCTCCAATTATGTCACCCAATCACTTCAGCCACTGTCTCTCTTCATACACATATACATAGGCATGCACACATGCACACCTTTCCAGTCTTCTTATACCTTATTCCCTTCTACGAACTTTTTGATCTAAAGACACTAGACCAGACACTCCATCTCCCAACTGTGGGCATTTTTTCTCTGGGTATCTCCCATGCCTAGGATGTTCTCTTTCCTCATCTCTGCCTCCTGAATATCTTAGTTTCCTTCAAGTCTCAACCAAAATCCCATCTTCTAAAGTACTGGTATTAAACTCAAACAGGAATGGGGGCCAATTAACCATAAATAAGAATCTCTGAGGGCTGCATATGGACTTAGAAACTACATATTGCTATTTATGTTTTAATTGTATTTTTAAAAATATTTACCAATTGCATTTTAATCTAGTTCAGGTTATACTGGACAGTGTCGTAGGCCTCATGTTGGTTGAGACCTATCTACCGTCCCTCTTTCTTCTACAGTAAGCCTTTCCCATAAATTCTTAATTCTATGCCTTCCTTCTGTGATTTATTCCCTTTTTATTTTATAAATAGCATGGTTTTGTATATTTTTTTGCTTATTGTCTCTCCCATTATATTGTGAGTTGCTTAAGGTTAGAGACTGTCTATTCCCCATTTAACACTGAGTCTGGAACAAAGTAGGTGCTTGATCAATGCTTTTCTATAAATATTTAATAAATATGGACTGTATTGAATGTAGCCCTAGGCAGGAGCTGAGTTATCTCAGAGAGAGGGTTTATCAGTTTAATCCTTGGTAAGTCTTAATATATGTGGAAAGGCAGAGAAGATATGTCTCAATAAGAAGAAATCCTAATGGGATTTCCTTGAACAGTAATCTCTTTTGGTAAAGACTTGTGGGTTCCACCAGACTAAAAGAGAAACTTTTCTTTTTCCATTATGTGTATCAAAATTTTCAAAAGAGAGCTATAGAAATTTTAAAGGACTGAAAGAGATTACAGGTTAGGAGAAAACATCTTTGGACAAGACTGATAAGGAAGCAGGATTGTGGCTAAGAATGGATTTTGAGACGTATTCAACTAGACTTCTTGGGAAATTCCAATGGAAGAAACTGTTATGAAAAGAGTCCTCCTACAGGGAAGGCAAGTGGCACTAGGAAATATTCAATGTGGGACTTTGTAATATACTCATTTTAGAATAACATTATTTTTTCTAATAAACTTTCATTTTAACATATTACAGTCAGCATAGTTATAAGGGAGAGTTGCTGTTGGCCAACTGGGCTGTCCAACAACAGGATATTTTTATTCTAACCATGCACAACCACTCACTCTCCAACTCAGTGGATAGAATCAGTTATTAACATGCTTGAGTCAAAACATTCCCAAAGCCATTCTAGGTTCTTCATACTGAAAGTATCTCTGACACATGGAGTGTTCTAAATAAATGAGGAGCTGTCTCTTCTCTTTATCCAGCTATAGACAGTTGTGTAACTGGAAGACTTGTGTTTACTTCTGAACTAACCAATAATTCATTCATGTTTTTACCAAATGTAAATTAATGATGGGAGAAGAGAGGAAGAATTTCCACTAAAAACTAACGCCCTGTATTAAAGAAAATATCACTATCCTTGCTGAGACTCCTATAACAAAATTTCTATTACTTGGATCATGAGTTGCAATAGAGCATTAGTTTTGATATAAGAAGATGAATTACTAGTGAAAAGTGAGATGAACAACAGCATTTGATTGTAATACTAATTATATTATTATGTTTCATTAAAATTTATAAAAAAAAAGGTTTGGGTGTGGCAAAATTAATACAAAGGTTTTCATCTGAGCCTGTCAAACTCTATTATGTAAGGGTCAGGAAAGAAGTGAGTCATATCTCTAATTAGAAAATGAAGGAAATTTCTGGGTAATTAAGACCCCAAATACCTATCTTTGTTTCATTTAACTTTAGAGTACTGAAAGCAGTCCTCCTCCAAAAACAAAACAAAACCAGAAACCTATCTGATATTTGGCAATCCAGTTCAGTCTGAATGTGTAGATGAGTTCAGGAGACATTCACCAAAATGCTATGCCATAGTATAACCAAAGTCATTAAAGGGTATTCTCATTAATAAGCATTTAGTGAGTGACTTCTCTATGTACAGTATTGTATAGATATTGCTACCTTCTATGTGAAATAAGAATTTATTTGTACCTCAAATTGTTGTGAAATAAAAGTGACTAAAATTAACTTGACTACTGGAGTTCCAACATGCAAACAAGATTCCATCAAGTTACAAAAGGGCTAAGAAATAGGAAACACATTGAAAAGGAGCTTATTAATTAACAATATAGTTCATATCCCATTATTCAGATGGAAGATGGTGTTTGTCTATGGTGCCATGTGGAATTAAGGCATTAAAAATGAGAACACAGGAGTGATTTGCCTGTGTTTATTTCACTCTTGCTTCCTACCCCCAATCCTGCAATAATCATTTTAACTACCCTTTTAAACAAGTGAGAGTAAAGCTTTTCATATAACATTAAATGCACTACCTTTTGGTCCAGTAAACAATCATTCTACCAGGAGAGGTAAGAGAAAACGTCCATCTAAGCCAATTGGCCAAGAGCTCAGCACATTTGTGCCACAAGTTGGTTTGTACCCCTATGTTAAACCCTTTCGTTAGAATGTTAGCCTTGACAGCATTATGTTCTCCCTTTGAACAAATACTCCATAATCACTTTGTCATTTGATGTGGGTTAAAATGCCAGCTGTAAATGCTGAAGATCTTTGAGTATACAGTTGAGTGGTTCAGTCATAGCATATTTCCTGTAATACAGGGAAACTGGATTTTAAAACAACTCTAATGTCCTGAAAGCTTAAAAAAAATCCTTGGCATACTGCAGAGAGCTGCGCCCGGTCTCCTGGAGGTGAATGCCAGCTGCACTGCTTTCAGCTCAGCCGACTTTGGCTACCCCACAGAGACTATTGGCAGCAACCTCAGAGGGGTAAAAATAAACTTGAAAGTATTTTTAACACAACACAACAAGGCTCTGTGAAAGGAAAAGCCTGTGGGTAAAAACAGCAGCATTTGTCCTTTACCTTCCTGTGAGTTCCATTCAAAAACACTTTTTCAATGTGATCATAATAGGCATCACACCAGTACAATGTGTTGGTGTGAGAGTCCAGAGTTAAACCATTTGGCCATAGCATCTTTGAAGTCACAAAAATCTGTCGATCGAAGCCATTCATCCAGGCCTTCTCAATTCTTCCCACGCTGTCATCTATTTCATCCTCCTCCCAGTCTGTCCAATACATCCATCTAAGAAATTATAAATAAGAGCATAGAAACATTATTTTAATCAGACACCTAACCAAAAAAGGCCTTGATCAGAGGTTACAATGTTAAAAAAAATTCAATCTGGTCTTTCTTTGCGTGCCTCTTTATAATCCAAGGCCACTGTCAATGAAGCACCAAGGAGAGTGGAGCTTTGGCAATTATCTGCTAAATCTAATCAATGTAGACAGTCCATCTGGCTATGTAAAGGCAAAAAATTGTCTGGGTTGGTTGAGGGCAATGGTAAAATTAACAGAAAACTGTCAAATCTCTATTTTCCTTGATACATACAAAGTCTCAGAAGAATACTTTGTCTAGGAAATGACTTTTTTTTTTCAAGGTTTAGTGACAGGTTTTTAAGTGTCGTTCTCAACACTGAGAATATAATCAATTATGTGATTAAAAAGCAGATTGACTGACATGAGAATCCAGGACACAGTTAATGACCTATTCCAGACTTTATTTAATCTCAGATGAATTATTATTTTTTTAAGATAGGCAATTGGATTGTCTTTGTTCTAAAGGGCACAGTCATACTGGGTTTGTTTGGCCAGGTCTAATTTGTCTTCCTGATGCAAATTATCTGTGTTTTATGGCTGCTTATTACTACCCCAAAACCCACAGAGGATGATTTAGCTGCACACAACTTTAATAACAGCGGGTTAACTGACCTTGAGATTTGGAGCTTCATTTCAATCTCAAATGAAAGCAGCTGCCTTAAAAAAAATCTTTTGTGCAAGCTACCAGGAGGAGAAAAAAAATCATGGGCTTATGTCCCAGTTCTCTCATGGGTAGGGTCAAAAATGCCCCCCATGCATTGCTTTAAGGTTATGTGAAAGGTCTTGAGTTATTAATTCAATTATAAGTTTTAATTCAGCCCTCTCCCCAGTCCTTCTATTAGATTGCTGTCTCCAAGAATGTCTTTATTATGTGCATTGATCCTACATGACTATCCTCTTTTTGTGGGCCCCCAAATGCTGCATAGCTTGGTGGGTGGTAGCGTTTTGCATGTCTGACAGAATCACAGCTGTCCCAAGACCATGATGCTATTTATTCCCTCTTGAATTTTCTTCATTTATAGCATTTTCTCATCGGTTTATAGATTAAATTTGGAAATGTTGATAAAAGGTTAATTGATATTCTGGATGCAACCTATTGTCTTGAATCTACACTGCCAATGCTGAAATTCAAATATTATAAATTATCTGCTTAAAAGTGTCCACAATGTAAGTATTTTACAAATATAATCAATAGGGAAGTCTACGCCACTGAGACATTAGGTGACTGACTTGTCCAGGGTCACTTTACTAGTATGTTAGAAGCAATCTTTGAACCCAGGTCTTGGAGAATTGCTTTTTCTTTCCTCTGATTTTTTTAAAACTTCTAACCATTCCAACATGCTTCTTGCAAGGAGTCTATACATGTTAATGCTTAGACATTATACTACTACTACAAATACAGTAATAGCTAACATTTATATAGTGCTTAAAGGCTAACAAAGCACAGCACATGCTATCTCATTTGACCTCATCATTCTCTCCTGTGCTACTTTATGAAAGAATCCATCAACCAATAAACACTTAATAAATGTTTAGTACTGGTACTAAAGAAAAGCATTAATCATCCCCTGACCTCAAGGAGCTTACATTTTAATGGGAGACACAACATGCACATATGTGCAGAAACGTACAAGATACGCATCGCATGAATGAAACATAACCTTAGAAGGAAAACTCTAGCGTCTGAAGGGACTAGGGCAGGACTCCTGAAGAAGGTGTAGAATGCTGGAGTTTCATCTTGAAGAAAGTCAAAAATTTCATGAGGTAAAAGTGAGCAGGAAAGAAAGAGCTGCTTGTGATCAGTCAAATAAACCCTGATGATTTGTATTCATATAAAAGTGAGGAAAATAAGTACTCTAATAAAGACATGATAGAAATAGGAAGTGGACTGGCCTTGTGCTTTGGTAAGTCTATCAGCCCTAGAAAATGCATCTCTCCCAACTCTAGACCTTCATACCTATTCCCATTCTGTTTCCTGAACCTACCATTTTGGAGAGTAAACCCTGTGGAGAGGGGGTCTGTAACATCCATACCACCACTACCATCAAATGAGGATCAACTGCTTCTCATTTGGCAGGAAATAAAATTTAGCCAAAAGAAAAATGCTTCCTGAGAGTCAGACTGGAAAGGACATGTGCCAGGCAGGTCAAACCATTACTGGTACCTCAACTGCCCCTTCTCTTTTGACCCTAGTGGAGATAGCCCAGAACCTGGAGTGAAGAACAAGGAGAACTGCAGCATTCTCCAGATCACCAACCCTTGGAACAGCCTAAGATCACATCCATTTTGCAGGGAGCAACTTTGGCAGGTATGCCACCTACCCTTCACCTCTATCTTGTTTCACTCTGACCCTGTTTTCTCAACAGCCACAACTAATGAATTCCTAGAAAAGAAAGCTCTAATTACCAAAGTCTTAGAACTTTTTCAATATTAGAAATAAAATTTTATCAATAAAAATAACAATAGCTGGAATTTATATAGTGCCTTAAGGTATGCAAAGCACTTTACAGATATCATATTTTATCCTGATGATCATGGGTGGTAACTACTATTACTAATCACATTTTTCAGGTGAAGAAAAAGAAGTTAAGTGATTTGCTTAGGGTTACAAAGTTAATTAGTCTCTAAGATCACATTTGAACTCAGGTCTTTATGACTACAAGACCGCCAGCTACCATTCATTTAAGCATAGGGTGCATTAGATGTGTAAAAGTTTGGACAAATATATACCTGTTAGCCATGGAAGATGTAATGAGGATGTAATAAGGCTTCGCTATTCAGTTATACCTTTGTGTAGATTAAAAAAAAGAATATGCCAATAAGTATTTCTTTTAACTAATCCCCTAGATAGGAAATATTTTCATATTGAAGTCTGCTGAGGTTATAAATACATAGATATATAATTATGTAAATTAGAATTTCCCCTGTCATGAAGTGTATAATGAAATAACTCAATGTACAATTATTTTACCTGGACAATTGCAGGTAAACAGGGATTATCCTGCACAAATTAGTGAAATGGTGAGATTTCTTTTTGTGAAATCACAGACTGCCATAGCCTTTCTTTAGAGTGACTCTCCTTCTAGTTCATGAGGATATTACCATCTAAGCACTTTTCATTCCCCTCCCAGAAGGGCTTAAACCTTTCACCCTCATTCTCCTCCCTTTTCTTCTCTGGAACCATTAAAAATCAATTCTCACACTGCTTCTGAACACCTAATTTCTAGTGACTAGACATTTACATGCACAGTTTTGAAATTAAAATACGTTTTTCTGGACATCATTCCCCTAGTGTGTGATTGCCCCCATTAAAATATAAGCTCCTTGAGGGCAGCGACTATCTTTGCTTTTCCATTTGCGTCCCTAATGCTTAGCATAGCCTCTGGAAAATCGTAAGTATTTAGTAAATTCTTGTTTTTAGCATCACTCAGTAGAAAAATAGATAAGATCACTGTGCCCAGAGCCAGGAAGATCCTGGAATTTCAAATCCTGCCTCAGACTCTTGCCAGTTGTTTCACTCTGGGCAAGTCACTTAACTTCTGTTTCAGTTTCTTCAGCTGTAAAATGGGTATAATGATAGCACCTACTCCTCAGGGTTTTTGAGAGAATCAAATGAGATAATATTTGTAAAATGCTCAACACACAGCCTTGTTTCTTTCCTTCCTTGTTGACTGACCTGTGCCCTTGTGTTCTATCACTTTCTGGAATGACTGAGAGAATTCATAGATTGGATTGAAGAGACACAGAATCTTAGGCTTAGAAGGGTACTTCTATATATTTTTTATAATATAAATTTTCTAGTTCAACCTCTTCATTTGACAACTGAGGAAAGTGATGTGGAAAAATTAATTTGCCTTAAGTCAGTGACAGTGTCACTTATGTCTCCCAAGTCCAGGGTCAAAGTATTTTTTTTCCATTTTGCCTTCCTAGAGCAATAGTATCATCTCTAAAATAAAGTGAGAGCCTGATGAGATATTCCTCCTTCCTCTCTAATAAGAGATAGGAGCCTATAGGTGTAGTCTGACATTGCTATCACCTGGTGCAAGCTCTCATCACCTCACACCTGGACTATGGCAACAATTTGCTGTGATCTCCCTGTCTCAAGTCTTTTCCCATTCTAATCTATCCTCCACAGTGATCTTCCTAAAGTGTATGTTTGACCATATCAGCATTCCTACTCAGTAAACCACAGTGGCTCCAGGATCAAATATAAAATCCTCTTACTTTCAAAGTCCTTCAGAATGTTCCATGCTACCCCACTGTCCCCTCCCCCGCCTCCATATCTGCAAGCCAGTAACGCAGTGTTACGGGTCAGTACCTCTTGCTCTTCCTTAAATAAGACATTCCAGCTCTGACTTGGGGCATTTTCACTGGTCATCCTCTATATATGCAATGCTCCCTGACCTCATTTCTGTCTCCTGGATTCCTTTAAGTACCAAAGAAAATTCTACCTTCTATAGGAAATCTTTCTTAATACTCTTAATTCTAGTGCCCTTCCTCTATGGATTATTTTCATTTTTACTTGTATGTAGTTTGATTGTATGAAGCTATTTGCATGATTTTCCCTTGTTAGAGTGTGAGCAGAGACTTAAAAAAAACCTTTTCTTTGTATGTGCAGTGCTTATCATGGTGCCCAACATAGAGGAGATGTTTAATAAGTGTTTATTGACCAAATGATTGGTCAATCTGTCTGTTTGCTATGCTTAAACTTTACTTTTCTCCTTTAAGGCACTGTTCCTAAAATGTACTATGTACTTAATAAATACTTTATCATTCATCATTCTTCAAGGCAGGGTTCTGTATTTGGGGTTAGAGGAGAGTGGTGGCAATATAATAAAATGACTGGAAGTAAAAATATTTTTAAAAATTAATAAAACATTTAAAACAAAATAAATTCAGACTGTCTGTTACATATTTATTCCTATAATTTTATTCTAAAACTACCCAGCCGTAGGCAACAGAATCCAACTCTGGGGAATGATGTGTACTCTAGACTTCCTAAGGACAGATTTCAAAAGTTCATAGAAAAGGTAAGTAAGATACCAGGACCCAAACTTATTTTGGGAAAATCAGTCCGAGAAACATTGGAAGCTCCCAAGAATGAAATTCTCATGGCACAACTTTATCTATGGAGGAAGAGAAAAGAGACCTTTCTAAAGGGACTGGTGTGGCTGTCCTGCAAATTCATTAACTAGCTTAAATTTTTTTTCAAGGCCTATAAAGGACACAGGCAAAGTAAGATAAGAGTGGATGAATACAAAAGAGTGGCAGAGTGCTACGTTCACAACAAACTAAGGTTGACATGAATTGTGAACACAACAAAAAGCGATATTTTAGCTATGTTTGAGCAAAAAAAAGCTAGAAGAAGAGAGAGGTCTACTGCTTATAATAGCACATAGATGATTCCAGATAATAGAAAGAAAGTAGAACTAACTATTTAGCTATTATTTTGTTTCTGTTTTTCCTTGGTGAAGTGAATTGTCTTCTTATTAGGAAAGACACAACAAAATTAGTCAACAGGAAGTGGAAATGAAAGGGAAATGAAAGGGAAAGTGAGAGAGCATCTGATCTCCCTCAGTGAGCTCTAGGCACCAGAGCCAGTTATCAGATTTGAAGACAACACAGAGGTGAGGATAGTTGACTCAATGGATAACAGTAGTATTAGCTAATAGGACAGGAGTATTCAAAAACCACAGAAGACAATAGACTCTTTCTCAGAGAAGTTATTTAATGAGAGAACCACTCAAGGATGCTGTAAAAAAAATTCAGCTCTTCTTAAACTGTGGGTCATGACCCTATATGGGGGCTGAAAGAATTGGGAGTGGAAAAAGTTTAAGAAGATTATTGGTCAGACATGGGTGGGAAAGATGACGAGATTCTTTCCAACTTTGATATTCTGCAATTTTGTGATTCAAGACAAGACAAAACTTACCACCTTCTCAGGGCATTTGCTTAATAGTCAAGGAAGTGGAAAAGTTTAAAATAATCATGAGGAACAAACAGGAAAAGGGAGAATAGAATGATATAAATATCTCTACATTTAACAATGGAAGTTCTGGAGAGTTGGGCTGTTCCCCTGTGTCCTTTGAAGAAGAAAGTGGAGAGACCTGGAACAGGATTTAAGATCTCTAGATTGAAGTAGTTGGACTGTCAATTAGTGTGACTTTACAATTTCCCTGGAACCTCATCACTGAGAAATCTTATTATCCCAAAAGATTGAATCTATCTAGTATTTACATCTATTTGCTAGTACCTTCTGTCTTTCTGATTAGACTCTTTGACCAGAGGGCAGAGCCATGGATTCATTGTTTAAAATGAGCACAGTTTTTGTCTACATTTCATACCAGTTGCAATTTTTTGGGACATTTTTGGAACTCATACCCTGTTCCATCTCCTTCCCCCCACCCCAGCCTGCTTCCATTCCTTTCCCCACCCCTCTACTTTTCAGTTTCTTTTTGTGTGTTTTCTTCCCCATAAGATCATAAGCTCCTTGAAGGCAAGGGCTGTTTTCATTTGCTTTTTTATCTTCAGTGCTTAGTACAATGTCTGGCACACAGTTGGTGTTCAATAAAGGTTTAATGGGTGACTCACAGATGGTAATACTCATTCTATAGGCAAATCATTCTTTCAGGAACTCCTGAAGCTTAACAGGACCATTACTGTTAATAAAACCTAAGTCACAGAGAAAAACAAACAAAATACTACCACATTACATTCACTGAGGTAAAAAACAAAAGTAGAGAATTATAAGGAATTTAATACTTCATATATTTAATACTTTCTTATATTAATGTATGAAAAGTTATTAAAAGAGTTGGAGAAATCTTATGATCAAGAGTTATTCATGTCATATGATTGGAAGTTCATTTATACTTTTCTGAACACTAGTCTTGGTCTACTTATGCAACCTTAGTTTTTATCTATGAAAAACAGGGATTATTTGTTCACAACAAATTCATTTCATTAAAAAAATTTTTAGTAGTTTTTATTCTATTCATGAATTTGAATGAAATGAATTGACTGAATCCTTAAGACATAGCCTGAAATTGAAAAGTAAGGTGATTTTCCAGGAAATCACAGTCAAGAAAATCTGTCACCATTAATCTTTTTTTTCTGGTGAATATGTTTTGATCCGATTTACTTTATCTGATTATTTTTGACTTTTCTTTTCCACTCTACTTCAAGATACAGGCTTGAGAAATACTAGAAAATCAACAAATGAATACTATGTCCTAAATCTGTCACTGCACCCACAGATTGCCAAAAAGGAAAGGGAAAAAAAAAGTAATCTCTAATTGGTTACAAACAGAAGTAAACTCTTTGCATACCCATTAACAGGATCAACAACGATCCCACGAGGATGAGACATTTCTCCCTCTAAGAGAGTCTTCCGACTTTGCGATGCTTTCTGGAGTCTGGCTACACTGATAGTTTTCTTGTGGCCATCATTCGTCCAATAGAGATTATTTCCAATCCAGTCCACAGCTATGCCTTCTACATTATCAAGATCTATTATTAAAAACAAGCAAAAAACAAAATATAACCAAGTACTTATTACTAACAGCTCAGCTTTGCTTCAGGAAGACATTACTTTGGCCCTCCATAAAGGCAATGAATATTAACATATACAGTATAAAGATGATTTGTATATTTTCTTCCTATTCTATAAGATATGATGGAGCATCCCTCAGTATGATAGATCTTTTTTTCATAAAAATCATTTACGTGTAATTATGATGAACATATTCTCTGAAATAAAAATTAGGATACCTGGTTTGACATAGAATATTCATTTTCCAAAACCATGTTAAAAGATCTGGTCCTCCTTCTGAAATTAAAACATGGCTTCTGTGCCAAAAAAAAACCAAACGAACAAACAAAAAAAACCCTTTATACCCCTTATTGCTTGGATAGTTGTTTCAATAGGGAGTACTGGTAATTTTGCCAGCACAAAGTTGGCAATATATTTGTCCAATATTCTGAAATAAAGTATTTCTAAGACATGCTTCAATTAACATTAGTTATTGCTTTGCTTTGTATTTCTTTTCTTTATTTGGCCATTTTATTTGAATGAGAAACTCTCTTCACATGGCTTCCTTCATTCCAGCCTCATTTGATGCAATGATCAGGACTACTTGCACCATTTAAAACTAAGGTATTAAAATGCTTAAAAGGAAATAGTGTTTCTCACAGACAATGATAGGAAGTACAATTAAGGGGGATAAAAAGAAAAAAGAGGACATTGAGACTAGGAACAAAGATTGTCATTCAGCATGATATCTACTCGTGATGAAATTATATGTGCAGGCTCCTAATGGTTACTGCACATTAACATCAGATCAATATGAATAATAACTTTTATCATAATAATAGTTATCTTTCTTTTTATTCTTATTCATTCACCTCCGAGGGAAATAGCACATACTTCCAAAGTGGAGAGAAAATACCCTCCCTTTACACTATCCAAAAAAGTGAATAAGAGATTCACAGAATGTTTGAAAGAGAAGGAATCAGAAATCATCTTGCCCAAAGCCCTCATTTCAAGATATGTTCATATTTTGAATATGAAATTTAAAAAGAAACATGGTTCAGGACCTTCCAAGGAAAGATTAAAGATAAGACAATATTTAGGCACCCCATCAGGACCATAGATCTGCAGTTACAAGTGACCTCTGAGGCCCATTGCTAAATTTACAGCTGAGGAAACCACAGCTCAGAGGTTAAAGGACATGGCCAAGGTTGCCCAGGTGGTAAGCTGCAGAGCTAGAATCTGAACTCAGTTCATATAACTCTAAGTTGAGCTGAGTGGAAACACTATTCACAACATTCAAACAGAATTATAACCTCAAAAAGAAGCTTGAAGGTCATCCAATCCAGTTTCTACTGTTTAATGATGAAAAAAAAGAGGACCCAAGAAGTTAAATGCTTTCTCAAAGTCACAGCTAATTAAGTGATAGGACTTGGGCTACAACCTATGATTCCTGACTTTCAGTCCATTATATCAGGCTATATTTTTAGTAACTATCTGGGGCTATAGATTCTCTAGCACATAATGGATGTGCTGCAACAAAGAGGCAAGAAGGACCATCCAAAAAGAACAGGAGGAAAAGATGACAGAAAGAGATGACTCTACTTGGTAAGACTGAGAAATAAGTGATAGGTCACCAAAGTGCTCCACCAGTATACTAAGGATGGCAATAGAAATGGAGGAAAACATTCATTATATGTTGAATGACTTTTTTCTGTGGCTGACTTTTGAGAGGAAATGGATTAGAATCTCACAATATAAGCAGGTGTGGATGGTTTTCAATCTACAATATTGAAGGGAGCTCCCTAATAGATGCGATCAAAAATCCATGTAAGTATTAAATACTAATCGCTTTCCAATTATTCATCTACTAGACTGAGTTGTGTGAAGCAGGGGCTACATTTTCCTCCTTAGCCTCTGTGTTTCTCCCAGCACTGAACATAACGATTTGAAAAAAAATTAAATCTCATCCAACCCACATGTAGTCTTAGCCTAAATAAATATTAAGTAACTGTGATGTGCAAGGTGCTGCCACAGTGACTAGGGAGATGACTCAGAATCAAGAAGACTGACTGACCTCAGTCAGACACTGGTTAGGTGATTGTGGGCAAATCATGAAACATCTTAGTGTTTCAGGAAACATTTTAAGAGGATAAAGAGCAAAACCACTACCTAACCACGTTCAGAGAGGGTATTTCCTCATGGAGAGTTTCTCTGCATCAGTGAAATCACAAGACCAGTTAAAAAAAAACAACAACCAAAAATTATGCAAGGCAATCTGCCAGGTGTTAGGCATATGAGATTAAAAGGCATCACACAATTAGTACTTCAGGATTGATTCAAGGAATGTAAGGCTTTTCTTCTAGAAGCTGGCAAAAGCTGTACAAAGTGGAAAATCCTAAACAAATATCACCTATATAGTAAGTAACAGAGGATATCGACTTGTTAATTTTTTGCTAAAAACAATAATACTTATCAACTATTATTATTATAGTTTCCAAATAAAAATAAATATCCGCTATTATCGTTATGTTTCCTAAATGAGTTGCTGATGAAAATATAGTAAGTCCCAAATTTAAAAGTGGTAAATTATAGTATTCCAGATTAATGGAATATCATAAACTATCTTAGCTTTTAGAGCTTAAGGGTACTTTAGAGCATATGAATTAGGATCTGGAAGGTACTTGAGACATATTATTTCCGATTTTCATACTCCTGATAATCTGTCCCAGTTATTCCATGGGGGGAGGGAAACCTTAGTTGCAAAATCAACAAATATTAGCATTTATTATATTAAACAGAGCATAAGTAAGTGCATTTTTTCCCTTTTAGTAAGTTTCAATTTCGTGTAAGATTTTGGATATTACCCAAGATTATTCCTCCTCCATCAGCCAATTTAAGGAATATCACAGAACTACCCCTCTCCCTCTCCCCTCAGGCTTCTCCACCAATAAGAAACCAGGTATCTCAATCCTTCTAACGCTGTTTTTCTCTCCCTCCAAATTGTATATTAACTTTGTAGAAAGCAATGGTCATTGTCTTTGGCTTCGGAAAGTCTTGGACAGATTTGTTTCAACTAGATGTCTTGATAAATAAATCATGTGTCTGGATAAAAATTATTTTTTAAAACTTTATTCTAGCAATTACATCACAAACCCTCCTACTACTGAGGAAAAAATATTCTGATTACTACTACCGATCAATGTGTGCCCTGACTCAGGAGAACTAATGTATCTTGTGACTTGATCTAACTGAAAATCCCATTATACTGAATCAGATATGTTTCCAATCTCCCTAAGCTATTTGCTTCATTACCATTCAAAGAGAGTAATTTTCCCAGGTTAATTGTGCCTATAGTTAGGGGGAAAAAGTTTAATTTTGCCTTGACTTTACTGGCACTTAATTTAGTGGGTACCTTCTTGTTCAGGTATGATGGAAACGACTAGCAGATTGCTGGTTTTCATACCATTTATCATATTATATAGCTCTGATATCATCTTTTTATTTTCCTTTCAAAAACCATACAGCATTTGTAGTCTCTCCTGGAACAGAGATTCTCCCTTCCCCATCTTCATCTTTCTGTTTAATAAATTTCCTTTTGAAGACCCAGTTTGACTCCTCTCTCCCCTTTAGATAAATTATATAATATTAAAAAATTTTCATCATGTGCTTTCCATATACATAGACAGTTCATATTTATAACTGCATCATTAATGAGATTAGGGCATACTTGGTACAAACCACATTCCCTTTTATTCCTTTCTCTTGGCATGGAGGATACTTTGGTCACATTTCTTTGCAATTTGTCTGGTTACCATAACCTTAAGAATTACAATTTACATTTACCTGATGCTTTAACAAATCACTTTCTTCATGATAATCCTGTGTAGGAGTGTATTAGCTCCATAAGAAAAAGAAACCAAGGCCCTATAATTTGCCCAATTACACATTACTAATAACAGCACAAAGTCAGAATGAGAATCAGCTATAATTGAGAAGAGACATTAGAGATTAGAAGATGAATAAAAAGAAAGATTATAGTGAAATTGTAAAGGATAAGATTTTGAAGAAAGAGAACAGCCCTCATCTTGCCATTAATTATGGACAGAATTTGTATTTGGGGAAAAAAGTAGAATCTTTCCCTTAAATATCTAATTGGAGACATCATCAGAACAAATTAAACAAAGTGATATATGCCCCATTTCCTCTATTGAATAGAGAAGAATGAAATGCAGGGGGAATTATGAAAATTTTCTTTCCTTTTCTGGCCAAAGGAATGGCAGTTTTCTCTCTTGCACATTGAAATATAAAGCCATTGTGCAAACCTGAATCATTTCTACATTTATTGTGCATCTACTATATTCATGTCTGGGTGGTAATAGAAAAAGAACTGACTCCATAATCAGAGGACCTGGAGGGTTTTATGAGTCAATAAACTTAATATGAATCAACACAGTGACATGACAGCAAAATAAAGCTAATAAAATCTTAGGGAGTATCAAAAAGGTTATAGTGTCCAGTACAAGGTAAATGATAGCCTCACTGCATTCAGTTCTTGTCTGACCACATCTGGAGAATTAATTACATGCAGTTCTGACCATCACAGTTTAGAAAGGACATTAAACAAGTGGTAATGTATACAAAGATGGCCAAACAGAATGACTGATAGAGCCTAGAAAGAACTGGGGTTATTCGACATGGAGAAGAGAGGGCTTAGAAGAGAACTTGATATAGCAGTCCTTAAGTATCTGAAGGATAGTCACATGGAAAAGACACACGGTAAGAGGTCCAATACAATCTCTTACAAATGAAGGAACTGAGACTTAAAGTCACATAACTGGCATCTCAAGAATGATTCTGCTTATTCTTATGAGTCCTAGAAAGGAGAAATAAGAGCAATTTGTGGAAATAGCTGAGGGGCAGATTTAGGTTTAATGCAAAACCACCACAAAAAAATCCTTTCTATGATAATATTCAGAAATGAAATGGGCTGTCTTGGGAAGTAGTGGGTAGAGGTCTGAAATTAAAAGTTGGATGACCATTCATTGAGGATACCAAGACTATAGGAAAACAGATTTAGAGAAGGGAATCTTAAAGGTAAACTAGTCTATCTCCATCAGGATAAAATGACATAACAGATGTAAAACTTCATAAAGCTATAATTATTAGATAAGTTCTGGCTATTTCTCACCATTGTCATCAGTTCGCAAAGGAGAAAAGTAAGACCAAAAGAAACTAATACATGCTTAATATCACATAAATAATGTCAGATGGGATTTTAACCCGAATCCTCTGATTAGAAATCCAGTAATCTTTCCATTGAATCATATTGTTTAAGGACATTCTCAATCAGGTACAATCACATGTCCAGCGATGAAATCATAGATCTTTTGAAATATTAAAGTATATATATATACATATATAAAATGCACAGTGAGGAAAGAAATCATGAAGATGATTATCTAAAGTACTATGAGAAAAATACATTTCTTCCTTCTATAATCTGGATGTTTCAGGTGAAAATGTTCTTTTGGCTTGAGTTATCAGAGTAATTAAATCAATTTTCCACTTCACTTTGCATGCATAAACACATGTTCAAGTAATTTTAGCTTAACATTTTGAAAAATGGACACAATCCCTGAAAAAGTCACGAAAAGTCCACATCATCACAAGTCTGTCCTGGCAACAAATTACACAGTTCACTAAAGTGAAAAATTCTAGGAAGAACAGAATTGTTATTTCCTAAGAATAACTACATTAAGGAAATAGTGATTGATTGATGTGTGTTTAAATCTATATGAACAAAATCACAGTTACTGTCTGGATTTTATTAAAGAAATAAATTAAATGGAAGTTTTTTTTTTAAATGAAGTTAATCTAGTTAACATTAATAAAGCATGCAAAATGTCTACAAAGCTAACATTTTCTCAAACCAAAACATCATTAGAGTTCTTTTTGATCATAGATATTAAATATTCAGAGAGAAAGGGATTAGACTTTAAATATTCCGTAAATACAATCCCCAGTTACTAAAATATATATTCCAACCTTCCTCAAAACAAAACCAAGCCACCAGTTTGAGTTTTATTAACGAATTTATCCTCCTTCTGCTCAAGGGTCATCTTTATGCATAGTGTTTTGCAAAATAATAATTTGATCTATTCATGGGAGATATGTTTGGAAATGAACATTCCTTTGAAGATCTTGTAGATTTAGCAAAGAAAACATTTTCTTTTTATTCTGTAGGCCTGTTTTTGTTTTTGTTTTTTTTTACCATAGATATTATTCTCTTGCAAAGTGAATATGCATAAAAGGAATTGTTTCCTTTGACAATCTTAGCTACAAAATGTCATGACACCCTATGCCTGTTTACAGTGTACTATGAAGAATTATAATGGTCATTCTTAACTCTCTCTCCTGCATCCTTTTTCTCCTTGAAGCTAGGAACCTTAGGCTCAGTCCAGATTCTAGAACAAATGGTGGCTACAACTAGACAAGTTAAAGGGAGCCATGGATTCAGGGTTCACCAAACCAATATGTAGTTAGTCTGCTACTGGTTTTGCTACGTCCTTATTTCTAAATTTTCAGTGGAACTGGATCTCCGCATTTCGGGCATTCAGTGACA
Source organism: Potorous gilbertii (assembly GCA_028658325.1). NCBI lineage: Eukaryota > Metazoa > Chordata > Mammalia > Diprotodontia > Potoroidae > Potorous > Potorous gilbertii. The sequence goes on along the minus strand of JAQQSK010004082.1, from coordinate 7,157 downwards.
TCATCTGCCTGTATTCTTTAAGGGCAGCTAGATGGCACAATGGATAGAGTACTGGACTGGAGTCAGGAAGACTCATCTTCCTGACTTTAAATCTGGCTTCAGACACTTACTAGCTGCGTGACCCTGGGCAAGTCACAAGTCACTTAACCCAGTTTGCCCCAGTTTCCTCACATGTAAAATAAACTGAAAAAGGAAATGGCAAATGAAACCAGTAATCTTCACCAAGAAAACCCGAGAAGGGGTCAAGATTTGGACATTACTGAAAAACAACTGAACGACAACACTCTGATTGCCTTGTAACTGTACAACTGTACTATTCTAGTAACTGTACTACTTTACATCTCACCCTCCAAGTTTCCTTGCTATTTCCTACCCCTGAAAAACAATAAGATCAAGAAAGGAACAAAAAATATCATAAATATGACAGTAGGCATCTTATGAAGTATTTTCACTTATGTTATCTAGTTGATCCTCACAAAAAAGAACTGTCCCCATTTTATAGATTAGAGAAATAAGGCTACATTAAGAATAAAACCTAAATAGAATCTTTTGCCATGACAGAATCCTGAATAACATTTCTCAGACCTTCCTAGGACCATCTTGCATTCACTCATCAGCATCTCTAAGGAGTGCATAATTTAGGCCTCCAAATTAATTGCTATGTTCCTGTGTGCTATCTTGCATTGAAGTGCAATTACCCAACCCTTTCATTTACATTTCTGTGCCTCAAAATCATATAGTTTTCGTATATCAGAAATGTTAAGATATTTGCATGAACCTTGGACTTTATTAGTCTGTATGTGGGTTCTGGGATTAAGAGACTTGAGTTAATGTTTCCCAAGCATTCTTCCAATTGATCAACAAACTGATCCTATCGACTAGGTTATATAGTAGACAGAGATCTGGGCTCAGATTCAAGGAGACTGAGTTCAAATCTGGCCTCAGACACTTACTAGTTGCATGGTCCCAGGAAAGTCATTTGCCTCAGTGTCCACAACTGTAAAATGGGGTTGGAACAGCACATACTTTGAAAGGTCATTGTGAGGGTTAAATGGGATTTTTTTAAAGCTCTTAGCAGAGTGACTGGCACAAAGTAGGCACTATATAAATGCTTATCTTCCTCTTCTCTTCTAGTTGGTAAAAAGCAATGTCCTATTCACTGAAGAACACAGATACTACTTTCAGTCAGAATTATTTTCGCTCTTGTGAAAATTCGTATTCCCAAGATTCATACAGTCAATCTTTGTGGCTCATTCATCAATAGATGCAATAGAAGAAGAAAGGATGACTAATTTCTCATATGAAAGGTACTGGCAATTTCAATCCCATTGTCATAAATAGCACCACTAAACTAGTCAACTGTTTTACACAGTTAAAAGTGTAAATGAGTCTATAACAGTGATTCTCAAAATGTGGTATAGGTATCTCAAAGGGTCCCTCAGATACTTTCAGGGTATTGATGAGGGAAAAATTATTTTTATGATGAGACCAAAATGTTTTAAATTCTAATGTGGTATGTGAACAGATAAACTACTTAAAAACGCTTGGGAGGGGTATCCTCAACAATTTTTAAAAATGTAAAGAGGTCACGAGTTTCACCACCTTTGTTGGTTTCAAAATGCTTTTGTTGATGAGTAATTCCACCAATCTCTGCATTTACCACTTCCATGATCCATAATTTAGATCACTTGCTTTGCTAAACCGCATGAAGGAATGAGCAGTTAAGTCACTGGACATGTTTAAAGAAGAAAAATACTGTTTAATGGCTTCCCCATTTGCCCTGGGCTTCCAAGGTATGTATAGACCAGTGCTTCTCCTCTGGAGACACCTTGTGGAGATCAAATTGTGGAAAGAAGTGGTAAGCTGAAGTTTGGATGAATCACTGCTGGTTTTCTCCACATCCCTTCAACATTGTTGTCTATGCCATTTCTCCATTTTGTGTCTTGCCCAGTCAGGTAGCAAGGAACCTCTGGTGTATAATATTAATCTAAGACTATATTAGAGGTAGGTAAGAATTTATAAGGTGTACTTTAAACAGTGGCTGTGAATTACAGACCCCTGGGCAATTACAGAATTTTGTTTTGTCTTATATCTACAAATTCATCCCACATTTTTCTTTGATCTTTATTTAGGTCTAGCAAAATTTTCGGCATGACTTAGGATATAAATATACAAATATACTTTTAGGCTTATTGCATATTACCCTCCTTCAAGTCCATTACATTCCAGTCAAACTGACCCACTTACAGTTGCCCATATATATCATTCTCTTTAAAATCTTTTGATTTTACTTTAATATATTAATTATATTTTTCCTAATTACATGTAAAACAATTTTAACATTAATTTTAAAAAAAAATTTTGAGTTCCAAATTCTCTCCCTTCCTCCCTGTGCATTCATGCAAAACATTTCCATATTAGTCATGTTATGAAAGAAGACACCCCCACACACACACATAAACCAATCAAAAATAGAAATAAAGTGAAAAATTACATGCTTCAATCTGCCTTCACACTCCATAAGTCTGTTCCCTGGAGGTGGTTAGCATGTTCCATCATGAGTCTTTTGGAATTGTCTTTGATCACTGTATTGCTGAGAAGAACTAAGTCATTCATAGTTGATCTTGTTATAATATTACTCTTACTATTTATGGTATTCACCTGGTTCTACCTACTTTGCTCTGCTCTCGTTACTCATGTAAACCTTTCCAAGTTTTCCTGAAATCATTCCGCTCATTGCTTCTTATAGCACCATAGTACTCCATTACAACTGTATGCCATAGCTTGTTTGACTATTCCCCAAATGATGGACATCCTCTCAATTTCTAATTCTTTGCCACCACAAAAAGAATACTATAACTATTTTTGTACAAATAGGTTCTCCCCCCACCTTTTTTTCATTGTTTTGGGATACAAACCTAGTACTTGTAATGCTACATCAAAGGGCATACCCAATTTTACAGCCCTTAGAGCATAGTTCCAAATTTCTCTCCAGAATGATTGGATCGGGCCATATACAACATTCTATCTCCCATCTTCCTGTCTTTACTTAGGGTATTATATAGTCTTGGTATGCTTTGCCTCTCTATCACTCCTTCATAAAGTCTCTAGTTCCTTTGAAAACTCAAGTAGAGTGCCACCTCTTATGGAAAGTCTATCTTTATTTCTTTAGTTGTTAACACCTTCTCTTTAGTTATTATTTTGCATTTAATTTTTGAAGTACACATTGGTCTTTCTCAATAGAATATAAGGTTTCTGAAAGAGCTGTTTTGTTGTGTTTTATTTTTACTTTGTATTTCCAGTGCCTAGAACTGTGCTTGGTGTGATAGCATACACAGGTGCATAGTACATCTTAAAGTAAATAAAATAAATCATATGTTTACATACATTAATGCTTGTCAGATATCCATAAACAAATTTTGTTCTGAAGGATAAAATATAAATTCATTTAAAAATCATTTCTGAATTCAGAGAGCTCTGTGTTATCATACATTTTGTCATTCATTGACTGTTAACACCACAACTATTACTATTGTGGGCAGGGGTTGTGGTAGAGATCCTCATATTTGAAAAGGTTGGGAACTGCTACTTATGTGTTCTTACAATAGCCAATTTCCTTTGCTTACAAGGGGAAAACAGGGTTCAATTTAGTTCAAGTACTTGAAGGCAAAATATCATGTCTAATCCTGGATTTTCTATTGAATAATGTGGAGTAGGTAATAATTTATTTTAAAATAGGTTGAGACTTATTAGTATTAAATTACTTAATCTCTTTTATACAAGATGAAAAAGAAATCCTATTAGCAGTCACTCGAGCAATTTAATCTCGCTGAAAGTAGCTTTTTAAGTTCCTCTGCCATTGATGTTTCATATATTTGTAATCAGTCATTTTAACATTCAAACAGAGGCATCAGTTTTCACAGAACTTTAAGAGAGTAAGGTCTTGCACAATTCGCTTAAGTAATATTAAGTGAGAAATGTTTCATGATTTGTATATTGCGCACACAAAATTCTAAGTTTCTGGATACAGGAACACTGCATAGAATATTAGAACTTATCAGTGTGTTTGTTAGTTTTGCCAGATGCTTTTCTTTCTCTTTTTAAATTTTTTCATTATGATAGAGGTCATTGGAAAATATAATTGCCTTTTTTAAAGTTAGTGTATTCAGTAGATGGTGCTGTGAGTTAGTTTTCAGTAATATAGATAAGAAAGTGATGCCTTTGGGAATATTGTGGATTTGTCCCAGAGTGTGTTCACTCTTCTAAGACTACACAGTCAATGTCCAATCATTGATCCTAAGAAGTAACAATAACCACTAGCATTAGTCAGTTTTGACTTCTGCCACCAGAAGTTTGTTTCCTTTGTTTTGTTTTGTTTTTTCATTTCTTTCTTATTTTTCTTCTGATTAACAGAGGCTGCTCATTCAGGTGGAGCCATTCCTATAACACCCAGACCTCGTCTCTTAACTCATATCACAAAAGCCCTGAAGAGCCTTGTTTTAACACATAAAATAGACAGTTTGTTATGAGAAAGAACACAATAAAATGATCATTCTAAACCTCTCTTATTTTGGACCGTGTCTCTTTTAATATAGACTATAATTGTATTAACTTTATTTGACTGACATGTTAGACTGATGACTCATGCAGAGCATATAGTCTATTGAAAGACCTATAGGGGAAGGAGCCAAGATGGCAGGGTAGAAAGACAGCCCTGCTCTACCTGTAAAAAATGACTCTAAACAAATTATAGAGCAGCAGAAGTCATAAAATGACAGAGTGAAAGAGATTTCCAGCCCAAGACATCCTGGAAGGGCAACAGGAAAGGTCTATCACACTGGAACAGGTTTCAGGGTGTGGAATCATGGGTAGTAGTTGTGGTTCCCAGATTACTTAACCCACAAACACAAAAGACAGCTTCAAAGTTCAGGGAGAAAGATTTTTCTCCTGGGTGAGAGGGGTGTCCCATATGACTCCAGGCTCACTGCTTCAGCAGCATCCACATTTGGAGCCCTTCACCTAAAGACCATAGGGGAATCTAATGACCAATCTGAGTCTCAGCCCTCAGTGGCACTCCTGGGGTGAGAAGAAGCACTGGATTGGTGGAGCTGGGGGAGGCTTTGGAGATGGAATCCTACTCACAGATCCTGGGCACAAAAGAGTGCTCACAGTTGCTCCCAGACCAGAGTGCAGGTCAGGAAAGGAGTAAACTCCTCTCCCTTGATTGTGTCACCTTGAAGAAACTGAGAACTTACAGATCCCTAGAATATACCCTCAACTTGACAAAGGGCTCAAAAGTCAAGTAACTGGCTGGGAAAATGCCCCAAAAAGGGAAAAAATAAGACCATAGAATATTACTTTCTTGGTGCAAAGGTATATTCCTCCATCCTTTCAAATGAGGAAAAAACAAAGCATACCATCAGAGGAAGACAAAAAGTCAAGATCTCTATATCCAAAACCTTCAAAAAAAATATGCATTGATCTTAGGCCATGGAAGAGCTCAAAAAGGATTTTGAAAATCAAGTAAGAGAGGTGGAGGAAAAATTGGGAAGAGAAATGAAAATGATGCAAGAAAATCATGAAAAGTGAATCAACAACTTGCTAAAGGAGACACAAGAAAATGCTGAAGAAAATAACAGCTTTAAAAGTAGACTACCTCAAATGGCAAAAGAGGCCCAAAAAGCAAATGAGGAGAAGAATGCTTTAAAAAGTAGAATGGGCCAAATGGAAAAGGAGGTTCAAAAGCTCACTGAAGAAAATTGTTCTTTAAAAATTAGAATGGAGCAGATGGAAGCTAATGACTTTATGAGAAACCAAGAAATCATAAAACAAAACGAAAAGAATGAAAATATAGAAGACAGTGTGAAACATCTCACTGGAAAATAGATCCAGGAGAGATAATTTAAAAATTATTGGTCTACCTGAAAACCATGATCAAAAAAAGAGCCTAGAAATCATCTTCCAAGAAATTATCAAGGAAATCTGCCCTAGTATTTTAGAACCAGAGGGTAAAATAGAAACAGAAAGAATTTACTAATCACTCCCTGAAATTGATACCAAAAGGAAAACTCCTAGGAATATTGTAGCCAAATTCCAGAGTTCCCAAGTCAAGGAGAAAATATTACAATCAACCAGAAAGAAACAATTTGAGTATGGTGGAAACAAAATCAGGATAGCACAGGAATTAGCAGCTTCTATGCCAAGGGACTGAAGGGCTTGCAATTTGAAATTCCAGATGTCAAAGGAGATAGATTTAAAACCAAGAATTAGATACCAATCAAAACTAAGTATAATACTTTGGGGGGCAAATGAAATTTCCATGAAATGGAGGACTTCCAAACATTCTTATTGAAAAGACCAGAGTTGGGGGGCAGAGTCAAGATGGCAGAGTAGATAGACTCACATATGCTAGCTCCAAACCCACAGCCCATAATTATCTATGAAAAGAACTCCCAACAAATTCTGGAAGAGTGGAGCCACGCAGCAACGGGGTGAAGGAAATTTCCATTCCAGAGAGCCCTGAAAAACCAATCCCAAAGGTCCGTTGTGCACTAGACAGGAGCAGAGCCCAGCCCTGCACTGGCTGCCCAGCACTGAGAGGAGCGAGCAGATCCCAGCAGGCTTAAGGGACAGAATATCTGGCGGCCGCAAAGATCCCTCCACCCACAGATGCACAGGTCAGTGAAAGAGCCCGTCTGGACGGGCTGAGAGGGGAACAGGGTGTCTCCATAACTCAGTCACCCTCAGGAGGCAGCAGTAGAGGCAGCGGGTGGCCAGAGGCTCCCAGAGCAGGCAGAGCTCAACAGCAGCTCCATTACTGAAGGTCTCTGCATAAACACCCGGAGGGAACTGAGCCTGGGAGGTGGCCCTGCCCACACTTGAGAACCTGATTTAATCTTACCCTGAATAGCAGCCAGGCCTGCCACTGAAAGCCTCAGCATTTGAATCTCAGACCCCAAGCACTAGATGGGCTGACCAAGGCGGGCGTGGAGAGGACTCTCAGAAGTCAAGTAACTGGCTGGGAAAATGCCCAGAAAAGGGAAAAAAATAAGACCATAGAAGGTTATTTTCTTGGGGAACAGATGATTCCAACCTTCCTCTCTGACAAGGAAGAAAATTGCTTACCATAAGGTAAAGACATAACAATCAAGGCCTCT